>JAUJYZ010000893.1:0-17291 GCA_033675265.1 Actinostola sp. cb2023 | reverse complement strand
ACATTACATAATAACATAAAATAACATATAAAATAAAAAATATACCCCTGGCTAAGCGTGCCGTGGCCATCCCGCAGTCATCAAGCTGCGCACCTAAAACTTACTGTTCACTCGAGGGAGGGAGGGACCCGCATACATTGTTTTTACAAAGATGTCCCTCAAACAGATAAATGCTATATAATTTTAATTTTACTGCGGTTATGTGTTTTAATCAGTATTAAATACTGATTAAAACACATACCGTAGTAAATTTTAAAGAATTATATAATTTTAATCTTACTACGGTATGTGTTTTTAATCAGTATTAAATACTGATGTAAAAACACATACCGTAGTAAATTAAAATTATATAGCATTTATATGTTTGAGGACTCGATCTGTTGTGTAAAACAATGTATCGTCCCTCCCTACCTCCCCCCCAGTAAGTTTTAGGTGCAACAGCTGAGGACTGCGGATCGGCCCACGGCGACGCTAAGCAGGGGTATATTTTTTATTTTATTATGTTATTTTATGTTATTATGTAATGTAAAACAGCATATCATGAGACGTCAGTTTAATGCGTTAAACAAGAACTTATTATATTATTATTATTATATATTTCATCTTTCTGTTTTTCCGATGAGTCTTTTGCTTTAGCTTTTTGGGTAACAAATCTATCGGTCCCTCCCTCCCCGCAGTAAAGTTTTAAGGTGCACAGCTGATGAACTGCCGGTATGGCCACGGCGAACTTTTCGTCAAACTTCCCCAAAATTCAAAAAATATTATTTCTCGGCATATAGTGGACTCCATTAATTTGCACAAAAGCTCATTAATAAAAGATTTTTATTTGAGAATGTCTGGTGGCGAAAGCGATATTTGTTGCTTGCGTAGTTTTGGAGATGTGAATTTTTTAGCGACAGTGGGTTGTAAAATTTGGTGGCGGCGAGTTGGCAAACCTTTCCTAATTATATGTATGCTAGAAACTGGATTACGGGTGAAATTTTTCGATCGCTCAAAACTACTCAAAAAACACAATTTCTTGCTCAGATAATTTCTACACCAAATTGGTTTTCTTTAATTATCAGACCTACTGTTTGTTTTTTTTTTTTGGAAAAGACATTTTGAGAATCTCAATATCCCTTTGAAGTCTTTCTAAGAGCTCATTCCTGAGACTCATTCGAAAATCCAAAAACAATCAAACAAAATATTCATGACGTCACAGTCCACTCGATTCTACGTTTGGGGCTACCTGTGGTTTCAGGTACAAGGAATAGAGTTTACTTATGATATGTAATGGCCAATTTCCAAGAGCATTTTTTAGGTCAAAGTGCTTGCTCTCAATAAAGCTAGACAAAAAACACCTTACAAAATAGCGATTCTAGGGTCTATATATAGTGTTCTGTCAATGCATTTCCTAGAATTTGTTGAAAATCTCTATGGCGGTTTCATTGACTTGACGGCATTTTGGTGCATTACTAAACTATTTACAGAGCTTATATGATACATTGTATTACATTTAACAAAACTTATTTATTACCATGTTGCCTACTGAGATTTACTCACTATAAAATCCATGTATTAACTTTTCGTTCGTCTTCACTGTTGCTAGCCAATCAGAGACCGCGAACGACGCTTTTCACGTAAGAGAAATATTCGTTCGTCCAATCAGAGGCCGCGAACTACGTTTCTTCACTGTTGATGGGTTCCCGCCGTCTGTGTCGCACGTGGTCTCAGTGGCGGACTGCTTGCTTCATTCAACAAGATTTGTTGTTGGAGTAGCTAGTTGTTTTTATTAGTTATTTTCTAGTCCAACAACAAGTTTCGCGAGAATTTCAAACAGTTTTCATGTGGGTTTTAAAATCTCAGTATGTATATTAATAAACACAAAAATGCTTTGTACAATTTTTATTCACTCGTTATGAAGTATCAGAAAACTCACTTGCTCGAGGACTCACTTCATTCGTTTTCTGATACTTCATAACTCGTGCATTAAAACCGTACTCTCGCATTTTTCCATGAAGTATTCTCTATGTGATTTCCAAGTTTGCTTATGCAAAATTACTCCACCACTTCTGTATTCAGTAGATGTGATAAGAATACTAAAATGCTTTATTTTTGATAAACATAGATTAGATGCATATTAATAATATCAGATTTTATCAACAAGAGTCGCAATAGATAGGCACTATTTTTGTATGGTCACAATAAAAGAAGTTGTTGAAAAATTAATCAAGAGGAATTTTTTTGGGGGTAGCATGATATTAATTAATCCCATTGATGAGTGAATGTTTTTCAATTCTAATATTTGGGCATATAATCATGTCTGTATGGTCATGAGTTGACAGCACGGCTTCATCTGTTTGTACAGTATTCAACCTGACTGATTATGAAGTTTAATAATAGGGTTTTATTATCAACAATTACTGAGTATACTGTACTACAGCATAGCCTAGAGTACATGTACGGTAATGTACTGAAAAACATAATCCCTCTACAGGTATTGCAATATTAATAAAACTACCGTACAGATAATCAGGTTTAGATTTCTATATACTCGGTAAAGCTGTGTCCACCCTTTCTGATGAGCCCCAAATCCAGTGGGCCAGCCTCCCGACAGGGATTTGTCAGCCCAAATTCCATTGAGGGCCAGCCTGCGGCGGGTGTGCGTCAGCCCAAATACATGTGGGCCAGGCTGCGACGGGGATGTGCGTCAGCCCAAATCCATGTGCGGCCAGCCTGCGACGGGAGGAAACGGGGGGTGGAACCCTGTGGTTTGACATGACAAGACAAAGATAGCCCAACTTTCGAGTTGGGGGGGGTTTTTTTTTTGACTTTGAGAATAAATTAAAAATAGCACAAACTTTTCGACTTAGAATAAAATCCACCCAAAGCCTGACTGATTGGAGAGGATTTTAAAGAAACCATTTTATCGATGGTGTCAAAATAAAGGTAATCCGCATTTGCTTTACAATTTTCCTGAGGGCCCCTACATTCTTGGAGCGTCCCTCAAAAATTTCTGAGCGCCCCAGTTTTTAATTTCACCATTTCAGCTTGAATCGCGAGGAATTCGATGAACAGAGACGGTTCATGGTTGGCTAAGAAAAGTCTGAGTCGAGCCTTCGACCGCGTTGCACTTTTTTTTCTTTTATCAAAGAAAAACCTCGTTTTCTGCTTTTTCGAATATTACTTGAGGTCTTTGATATTTTAATTTCGATTTAAATTTTATTTTAACCTCCACTTCGAGTTTCGAAAAGTTTCTTCCTTCGTTCAACGGCAGTTCCAATGCCAAACTCATGAAATATCCAGCTGTGTCTTCGACTTCCTTCGTCCCTCGGGATATTTTTGTCGGGGCTCAGAATCTTTGTTTTGCTAAAGGAAGCAATGATAGGCCGCGCCACGGTGGGGTAAGATTGAAAGTTGTCGCTCCATCAATGTCGTTTCCATGGTCGAACAGCCCTGGCAGTTAGCCATCAAGGGTCAAGGGGGCCTTCGTAAAAAAAAAACGAGAGGGGCAGAAGTCGCAAAGTGGTGGAGGAAAGTGTTTAACGTTTAACTCTAACCACTGCATGCAGTTCATTCCAAACTAAGCTAGTCCCATTTCAATAATTACAAGTTTTTACATGTGTCGTCTTTCTTTCACTTCCAATTGAGTACCATCGCAGAATACTCGGCATGTTGAACTTGTCCAAAACATCATCGGGATATGAAGCATACTTAGACCTTCCCTGCGATTTGACCACATGTAGTATTGCACTTCTGAAATCATTCTCCAGCGAACACTAAGGCGCTGTCTCTTCCTTTGCATAGCTCACAAGAGCAATCTTTACAATCATGTTGCTGATGGGGATGATGTCTGATGACAAGCCCTACTTGAAATAGTGGCCCCAACCTCATTGTCAGGGAAGTAGCTTGCGGTTGCCTCTCTTGCTTGGCGGAACGAGAGACTATCTTCCTTGTCTGCTTCTATAAGAGCATTTTTGTAGTAACACAGCTGAAAGCACGGCCCTGTGTGCGGTCTGGATCACCCACAACCTCTCCTCCCTGCAGCTATTACAGCACATTTGCCCATACAAAACTGGAATGTCAAGCTCAAGTGAAACAGTGTTAATGTTCAATCGGCTTCCGTATGTTATCTGTGGCAGCGACAATAAAGATCACAGCCCGTTAGAATCTTTCTAGCATTCTCCTGCTCATTTAATGTCAACTATGTGAAGCTTCACATCAGCAAAAAGGAGTCTTGTACAAGATGCAGATCGCGAATGCTTTAGAATCCGCACTTGAGTCTTCCCAGGTCCGCTCCACCCCACATGTATGGCGGATAATGTAGTTCAGTTCGATGCTGATCGTAGTCCTCCACAAGAACAAAGTTTCCAACACCGGCCTTTGCCAACTCAATTAGCCCACATGAGAAACCACCGCCTGCCCAGTCACGACAATGGCGACTTTTTGCCTCCTCTCAGCCAAAAACCAGACTCAAGTAAACCTTGACTTCTTGAGTAGAGCAAGTCTTTTGAAGGATTCAATAGTGCTTCGGTTTGTTTTGGTGGATCAGTGGACGTCTTCCTTGTGTATGCCTTGACTTGATTAATCTGTGGTTATCAGCAAAGCAATCTGTGTAGTACCACTCTCGCTGCAGTTTTCTGAAGGTATCCTCGATGATTTCATTTGTTTCTGTTTGTCGTCATCTGGGAAATCCTTCGAGCATGGTAAAAGGCACTTGGCTTTCACTGACTTTCTTCTTGAGCTGGCAGAGGATACTGTGATTGTGAAGGAGCGTCCCCATCATCGTACTGGTGTGACCGGAAAGTTTATGGTCCGTATTCTTTCTCAGAATATCGGGTAAAATTAAGATTGTATTAAACATACAAGACAAGCGTCATCTGGTATGGTGCATTTTGAAAAGTTTTATACCAACCAAAAATTATCTGCTGCGAGAAACACTGTCTGGAAGTAGTGCTACATCATTCGGTTGAGAAACTCGAAGTCTGTGTATTTATCACAGAACATTTATAGAGCTAAAGCTGCTTTTATTATATAATCAATAACTTTTTCTACAGACTACATACAAGGGCGTAAGTGATGCTCTAAACACTCTATCGCCTCTTGACTAATGCCTTGTTTGCTGCTAATATTGCATGTTCTTCCTTGTTTGCGTCTCTTCTACTGACAGAACACTTATAGACTAAATGCTTTTTTATATAAGTGACTGCACATGCGTATGTGCGAAAGCTTATTTTCTATGTTGATCTCTTCGTGCGAAGCACACTATTAGTACGGTGAGTGGTGATAGGTGTATTAAACACACTGAAACCGCGGCCGTTGTTGTGATGCAGTGATATAGTATGGAGATAGGGGTGATAGGAGTATTAAAACACAGTGAAACCGCGGTCCGTTGTGCTGCAGTAGATTATGAAAAACAGAAACAAAAAAATTGAGTATCAAAATATATATAAAATTATATATATAATATAAAACCCTAAGGAAAGAACTGGTTAAAAACCGCATCAACTCCATCTCTCAAAATATCATTCAGTGATCTTTGGATGTGCAGTGCATTGGAGATAAGCAAACAAGAAGAAGAACAGGACAATCTTATATGTGTCCATTCTTAAAAACATTAGCAACCTGAATAGTTGGTGTTTGTAGGGGAGAAATTCTGCAACTGTACAGGCGTCACCAAACTGTGATCAAGTATGATTCGTTCACTTCGTTATACGCCATCGTTTCAACCAATCAGATTGCGAGTTGATAGAACGCAGCGAAGGTCAATGTGATCTCTGTGATGTCATGGCCTCTTCCATATTTAGAAGTAATTGTTTTTTTAAATATCCTGCTCTTCGTAACATCGATCTCCATGGCGTTTATTAGTGACAACTAGATAACTCTTCCTCTCATATTTTAACGCAAGTAAACTGACTTAACAGGTCCGATTTCTGGGCAATTAGTTCAATTTGTTTGCCCATAAAAAATCAAAAATTGCGTGTCTTTTTTGACGACAATTTTTACACCTCGAAAATGAACGACATTGCCTATCCCAGACCTAAGCTCAAAATATATACCATATCGCCAGAACTAAGCTTCAAAATATATACCCTATCCAGACCTAAGCTTCAACATATATACCCTATCCCAGACTAAGCTTCCAAAATATATACCCTACCCCAGACCTAAGCTTCAAAATATATACCCTTAATCCCCAAAAAAAGACCGCACATCTAATTCGTAGTGTGATACTTGCCCTATTTCTAAGAATGCCGACTCGAAGAGGCACACAAAGGATTTTGCACCTTCAAGATATAGGGCAATACGGTGATGGACCGCTCTAAATATAGCACGAACAATAGAGTCTTTTGTTAATTAAAATAATAATCTCTTATTATTCCTATGGTCCTGCCTATAGTCAGCGCCATATCAAGCGTAGGTCGAAGCTACTCTTGTTAGTTACAACCAAATACGTCATGGCTCATGGCTCCCTGATGGGACGTTACGAAAGATTTCGGGTATAATTTCGACCCACCGGCAAAATGTCCGGCCGTTCGAAAAAACGAGGGGCGTCCAAGGAAGAAATGAGGAATCGTAAATTTAACAAAGAACGAAAAAGACGAAAGAATAGCGAGTAGAAAGAAAAAGCACTGGCTACGACCAAGAAAGAACAGTCCTTATTCAAGTATCGAGAACAGGAACATGGATTTGCTGCATGGAGAAAAAATGTCTTCTAATCACGGAGTTATTGCGTCTGGTACGTAATGACTTTCGAAAGTCAACTTTTACGAACAGCAAAACACTTATTGAGTTCTCTGATTGACGTCCAACCCAAATGCCAAAGAAAACCGTATAACGTATAATATACGAGATAGCGTCAGGGCCTTAGAAAGGTTCAAGTATGCCAAGACGGCATTTTTAAAGCTACTTGGAATTGGAAAAAAAACGAAATAAGCATGTTTCTTATTAAAGAAGATCCGACCCTAATTTTCTGGTGATGTAGAGGTGGACCAGAGACGAGCGCACAGAAATGCAAAAAGAATCCCGTTGGGTTTAAAAAGACGAGGTAACGTTATAATGGAGAAAAAGTAATAATATATAAATGAGAATCTCTTGTTCGTAATTGCGCGCGCCAATACCATATCTAGATGGGTTTTTGGAGCATGCGTGGTTACCATGTTTTAGGTGGGCTTGGAGCATGCGTCGGACCATGTCTAGATGGGTTGGGAGCATGCGTAGGTACCATGTGCTAGTGTGGGCTTGGAGTCGATGCGTGGTACCATGTTTAGATGGGTTGCGGAGCATGCGTGGTACCAATGTTTAGGTGGGTTTGGAGCATGCGTGGTACCAGGTTGACGGTTAAAAATAATCACAAGAAGGAGAAACTACTCTTCTTGCCTTTGAACGATACAGAAAAGGAACGGAAAATCTCCAGGAGAGAAACGATGTTCAAGACAACCAAGTATCGGGCGTATGGAAAATATTTTTTTTTTGAAAAACAAGATACGATAAATGTATGCAGCGAAAACCACTTTTGCCTGTTCTTAGTTAAGTGCAGTGACCAAACATGCATCAAACATTGATTGATTGGTCGATGTTTTCTTGTCCCGGGCCAATGAGGCGTTTACACGGCGAGCGATTTTGTCGGCGATTTTATTTGCCAACCAAAAATCGCCCGGCGATTTAGCGGCGAGGATTAAAAAAAAATCACTGATCAGTTTTAGATTGTGTCTTGCCCCTTATTTTTCATTTATCGCTTTATGCCTATTAGTGGTACTCACTAGGATGTTAGCTTGTCCTGTTTGGATGGGTTGTTTCTTGGCCAACACCATAGGCACGCCAACATGTGGATGGCATCTGTGGCACTGAACTCGAATGTTCGGTTGAGTTTTCGTGATTGCCCTTGATCTTTTTTTTTGTGCACGAAGTTTCTGGGGTCTCTAAGATCGTGTCTTATGGCAGCCACTCGCACTCCTTTCAGGCCTCCGGTTGGACTAGCAGCGCAATCCTTCATGTATCAGCTGCGGTTGCACACGTCGTGACCCCTCATTGATATATGTCTATGATGTGGGATTTACAAGTCGCCACTAGCCGATCGGCTGCTCCCTTTCCGCCTTGCGGTGTTCGCTGAAATCGATACGCGCCACATGGATACGCGTGTGGGTTGCTAGGTCACGACACGCCATTATCGTGCCTGTACGAGTGGTAAAACAACCGCGTTGTCCTCGTCGGAAGTACGCCTTGGTAATGTCTGGGTGCTCCTTCTTCAGCGTGTCAAGCACATGGCCGCATTATGGTAAATGAAAGGCTGCACTTGACTGGCTTGCAGGGACTGGATCACGTGAATTAAACCTTTACCACTTTCAGTCGCCGTCTCCACTCGCCGGTATGCAACGGATATATGCCACGATATGCCCGCGTTTTCCAAACCAGTCAGTTTGGGACTCTCTGTATCGCTGGGGCCAAAAACTTCATTGCCCAGTCCGGTTGCCAATGAACACGGTCTCGTTGTTAAGGCAAGCGATGACATCCAAACGAGCTTGGTCTTGGTGCGATGATCTCAGTAAGTGGCACTTTCCACGAGCTAACGGCCAGACGTAGCTGACTTGGCCAGATACCACGGCTTCCATCTCTTGTCCATCATTTGTTGTGAACGTGACCTGTTCCACTGCGTGTGAAAATGCTTTGGGGGGCCCCCCCTTTCGATGGCTGAGCTTTAGGTTTTCACACTGCTCGCAGAGCTATCGTGGTTGGTGGGTCGCACTGTTGCCGTAGGTCACTCTGGCCCCGAGTTGTACTGTCTCGCTAAACGACAATACACTACAGTGACCGCCTACCTCCGAGCACGTACTAACGGGCACGCTGTTGAGAACAAAATAAAAAAAGTATATATAATTATGCAGAATCTCCGAAAGCTGTTCGGAAAACAAAAGAGGTTGGTTTATTTAATTATTTTAGTTTGGGTGGCCTGTCAAATCAAAACTCAGTCCTCAGGATTTTGAACAATATTTCGGAACTCAGGAAGTCGGAACTCAGAAGTCGGAACTCAGAAGTCGGAACATCAGAAGTCGGAACTCAGCAAGTCGGAACTCAGAAGTCGGAACTTTAGAACGCGGAACTCAGAAGTCGAAATCAGAAGTCGGAACTCAGAATGTCGGAACTCAGAAGTCGGAACTCAGAAGTCGGACATTACTGAGTGGCCCTTCTAGGCCATCGTAGAGGAGATATTCGAGTCGCATTCTGTAAGCAACACGAGGCCCTTCAAGACCCCCGACTAGGTCGGACCACATTCAGTCCTTACGTTTAATTCATGCAAAGAACACGAGGATAGAATAGCGGACATTCGGCAGACTTCCACAAATCAGTACTACTGAGTAGGTTCTCGAACTTAGCAGTTCATTGTGAATTTTGGACAAAGACTTGAAATGAACAAACTGGGGTTTGCAAAATCAACCACGGGCATTAATTAGCACATCGTGGAATTGATCAGAATGGACCATTTCTTTTATAACATAGTCACTGCAAATTTCAAATATAAAGCAATTTGATTTTCCAATTGATTTCAGAGCCGCGCGCTATGGCGATGACGTTGAGCGTGCGTCCATTGAGTTATGGATGCACGCTCGCGGCACGCTTAATTAGCCAATCAGAGCGCGCGTTATATCAATGCTATGGTATAAACACCTTTTTACCACAACTAGTCAGTTCTCGCTCCTCTGATTGGCTTAGAGCCAGTGGTAAATAAGAGTACATACCACGGCAATTGCGTGTTCGCTCGCGCACGGATCTAGGCGCGCGCTTGATCAGTTTTTCTTTCAAAATTTATCGGCGTTCTTTCCGGAGATTGTTTTCTCCCTCTGATGTTGTGGTAAAAAACAAATTTACGATAGTTTTTTCGCGGTGCTATGTCTCTTATTTACCACGGTTGGCGTATCGAATCGTCAAAATTGTTGTGGATTCACGAGGCCGTAGCCGAGTGCATCCCCTTAACAATTTTTTTGACGATGAGATGGCGCCAACCGTGGTAACTATAAGAGGACATTCCACAAGAAACTATCGTAAGTTTGTTTTTTTTACCACAACAGAGGTTGAAGAAAACATCCGAAAAAACGCCGAATAAATTTTGAAAGAAAAACTGATTCAAGCGCGCGCTATATCCGTGCGCGAGCGCTTGAATCAGTTTTTCTTTCAAAATTTTATCGGCGTTTTCGGATGTTTTCTCCCTCTGTTGTGGTAAAAACAAACTTACGATAGTTTTTTTTCTTGGGTATGTCCCTCTTATTTACCACGGTTGGCGCCATCTCATCGTCAAAATTGTTACGTGGATGCACTCGGCTACGCTCGTGAATCCACAACAATTTTGACGATTCGATGACGCCAACCGTGGTAAATAAGAGGACATAGCACGCGAGAAACGATCGTAAATTTGTAATTTTACAATAACAGAGCGAAATCTCGCAATCTGATTTGGCTCTCAGCCGTTGTCAATAAGAGTACAGACACCACTGTATGGACGAAATCGGCCCCCCCCCCCCCCCGCCTCGCGCACGGAGCCAGCGCGCGCTTGAAACAGTTTTTCTTTCAAACTTTTCCTTGTTTTTGGATGTTTTTGACCTTTGTCGCTACGCTCGTGATTCCACTTGAGTTTTGAACATTTTATGACGTCAAGACGCTGTGTCAATATGAGTACAGACAACTCAAAACCATCTTCATATGTTTAATTTCAGAATACAAGTAGCGTAATTCTCGGCAATCTGATTGTCTCTCAGCCGTTGTCAAAAAAAAATAAGAGTACAGACACATAGAATGGACGAATCGCTCGCGCATGAAGCCACAAAAGAAACGGTGCGCTTTTTCTTTCAAACTTTATCCTTGCTTTTGGATGTTTTTTTGACTTTGTTATTGTAAAAAAAACAGAAGTCGCAAGAGGTTTTCCATTGTCTGTACTCTTATTTCGGACAATGGATTGACGTCACAAAATGTTCAAATACAGAAAGCAAGTCAAGCGGCTGCAGAGGTCGACCCCTTGACCCCCAGGTTCAAAAGAGAATGTAATGCCGGTAATTTATGCAAAAAAGGCCCATACTCCAAGAAATTATGCTGAGTCACCGTATGTATACGGTATCAGGATGAAGATTTCAGCCCCATTCCGCGCTAATTCGGGCCATTACACCAATCAGCCTTAGTAGTCCAAAGAGGGAGGAACAGTCGGATCCTCAGGCCCACTAACTAACTGGCCCTGCACCACTCAGGCTTATCGTGCACGGCTTATTGATTTGGAAGACAAAATAACCTAGTGTAATCTTGTGAATGGACGATTATTGGTTAGTGCAAATTTACTATGGTCCCAGTCGGCTCGCACTAAAACACAGCGTTTTAGAAGCACACGGGGCACGAAACGGGGCCGGATCGATTCCTCGCTGCACCGAATTTTCTTTTTCTTTTTTGCTGTTTGTTTTTGTAAGAACATTTTTTATACTCACGAAAATGGTCATTAAATGTTAAGTTATTTTAATAATAATAATAATATGTTTTATAAATATTTATAAAAGCGCAAAATCAAATGCGCATATATTATATTTTTTATTAATCAGTATATTAATCAGTCCATTTGTAATACAACGTTCGCATATCTTTAATCTATTTTTTTCACTATATTTTTTGTCTATTTTTTAATAAAATTAAACATTTTATTTAAAGAGGGTGACTAGAGTTACACAGTAATTTTCACACAGGTCCCAAATAATAAACTATAAATGCAAGACAAAAAAATAATATACAAAAATAATAATAATAATAATAAAATAATAATAATAATAATAATCCGACATATGAAGTACATTTTTTCCAACCGCGTCAATTTAAGAAAACATAAGAAAATCGAGGGGAAACATTCTTTCGAGCAGAAAAGCTCGAACCCAGTGTTATTATGACCGTGAGATCATATTTATAACGTACCTGGGGCCCGTTTCTCGAAACTGCCCCGAAAGCTTATCGGGCCCGAAAAGGGTTTCTTTAAAAATTAGAT
The DNA here is from genome assembly GCA_033675265.1 of Actinostola sp. cb2023. NCBI lineage: Eukaryota > Metazoa > Cnidaria > Anthozoa > Actiniaria > Actinostolidae > Actinostola > Actinostola sp. cb2023. The sequence continues at coordinate 5,302 of JAUJYZ010000893.1, read as the reverse complement.
ACAAGTCAATGCCATTAAAGTTGTCGCAGCTAAAAAAGAGATTAACACTACTGACAATAAATTTTCCTGTAAATGAAATTGTTTTTATTGTAATCAGGGCTCCATTTAAACTAGCTAAAACTGGACACCCTGTATAAATATTGATTTAAATAAAAAATTAAATAAAAATAAATGAAAACGTGTCTCACTGTATTCGTTTTTTGCATGCGTGTGATTTTATTTCAAAGCAAACCTCAAACTCAGTGTGAGAACAGAGTGTAAACAATGCCCGTTTTCAACAAGGCAGAGGTGATTTATGCTTTTGAAATTAAAAATTCCATGTCGCGCAAAACCGAATATAGAATGAGACACGTGACATTTATTGTGGTGTTAATCTCTTTTTAGCTGGACAACGTTAATGACATTGAACTGTATCTTCAAAACAAGTAGTTTACAGACATGAAAACTTTACATGAAGGGAAAAGTTTGTCCCATATTAAAAATATGTCAAAAAGAACAGCTTTGTAGAGTAAGTGTCTCAGAATTTTCCTTTCTTATTTTTTCTCTTGGGATGTCTTTTCGGGCCCGAAAACTTACGGGGCTTTCGAGAAACATGCCTCTGAACTGCATTGATCCATTGATCCCCCGCCCGTGTTCAAAAGAATATGAATATTAATATCCATATGAATATTAAATAAAAATATAGGTTTCATAGGTTCAAAATCTACTAAACATCGAATCTATTTAGGTGAATATTTCAGTCTCATCCACGCAGTGCTGCTCCCAAAAGACTAACCAAAGAGCCCATGAAGGAAGAATATAGTCGGCCCCAAAGCCATACTTTTTAGCTATCCTCTTATATTGCTCTAATGTGAAGTTATATATTCTATTTTGCTTTGAAATGTCCAAAAAGCCGTTCATCACGCAAATAGTTCTAAAGTAAACTAATTGAAACATTTTCATAATTAGAATGGCTGCTTCATATTCGTCAAATCTATGTGATTTTACAATACATCTTCCGTTTCATATCAAACTTATGTTATACAAAAGGTCATGTGTTTCACATATGCAGATGAGGCGAGTCCTTGTTTAGGCGAAAACAGCATGAATTTTGATACATTTTTGCTTTTTACCTGCATTGTTAAAAATACAAAATCAAAAACCTACCAACGGAATATATAAAAGACGAATATGTAAGGAATGACTAAACTGGCAATTCAAGCACAAATAAAGAGGTTTGAAGGATGGCATTTTCCGTTTCTTCAAAGTCAATCGAACTGAAATCTCTTGGGAAAAGAGCCATAGAGAGCGTGTGACATAAACGCTGCACACCAAAATCCCTCTGAATTCTTTGGGAATTGTGTCAATCAAAAACCTACCGCCGGAATTCTAATGCTCTGTAATTGTACGCGCATTTTGATATAAAATACATGTATATTAAACTTAATTAAGCGGTGGCAAAATGAAATCTAAAACTCTTTGTTTGGTAATTGTGAACATCATATTTGGTGCTCTGTATCGCGGTCTGTACTGTATAAGCCTACATAGGCCGGCGAATTCGCAAAGAAAAATTATGGCTCTCGTAAAGGAAGTTGTTTTGAAGGCAATTTCCAATATTTACAACGCACTGAGATCATAAGTTAGTTCGAATTTTGTGATATATTTTTCCCCGTTGATGAACCAGATGCAGCTCTCCCTCCTCTCTTAGTATTTTTAGCTACCTGATTTACACTTGTCAAAAGGAAAAATAGGAATTCCGAAATGATAGATAAACCAGTCACGTACGAATCTGCTTTATATTTAGCGGTCCTTAGTGCCAACAATTGCTGGAATCAATCGGGCCTCGCGTGCATAGGTAAACAAAGCTTTAAAAAAAACGTTGTCCGCGTGATACGGGAATCCCAACATTAGCAAATGTCAATGATAGCAGGACAATAAGTTTGATATGATAAGATACACGATTAACCCCAATCATGATGTGGCTTATATCCTCAGACGAATTTGGGATTGCATGAACGACCAATCACAACGCGCGGATATGTTTGGTTATTTTCATATACTACCTCTAGTATAAACATTGTTTTTATTTATTCCATATAATGCAACTTTAGCAGACTTGCGTTTTTTATTATATATTTATATGTTATATATAATGCTTTACTGTTATTCACATCCAGTAGTACTTTTCATCTTAACAGACAGATCAAAATAGAAATGTAAAATATAAGATCTATGTGACTTTTCTAGAAATAAAATTAATTATACCGGTTGATATGATAGACGCCGAAAACCATAGTTTGGCATAACTGCGCAAGATAAAATAATAATCTTAATATTAAATACAATATTTCGATAGCGAACAATATCAAAGTTCTAAGTCACCTTAGAATTAAAATAAAGATACAACTAGATAAACATTCAAACATATCATACTCCAGTTTTCGAGTTGTTTACTCACCTTGACAAAGAACCTTAAAAAAACATTTGCACAGTCTTAGCCTCAATTCAGCGTAAATTATTCACAAATACCACGAGAAATGTGAAATGGTTTGCATGGGAACAATATAATCAGTTTTTTTTAATTCCATGGGTTATTCCTCTGGATTGAGCTAGGCTGAGCAAATGCGTCTTTTGTCAAGAAGTACACGCGGTGTCTAAACTACTTGAACTGGAGTATTAAAATATATATATTATTTTTGCATTGTTTATTTTTAGATTTATATTTTTTTGCTATATGAGGCGCATTCGAATCACATATATCCATACGCGAATTTGCGGCCATATTAATATTGAAATTATTATTATTATTATTATTATAACAATTAAATTAGAAAAAGAATGTATAATCTAAAAAACATAATAATACAAGGTTGTTTTCGACGCAAAAAGCCAAAACCATAGCATTTGCCATAACTGCGCAAGATATAAAAAAAAACAGTCAAATGCACAGCACTGGTACTTGCCTGCATGGCAGTTTTTTACTAATAATTATTCTACGATTTTATTTTCCTACAAAGCAACCAATGAATTTCAATTTAGAGTGATGGAATCTATAATTTACTTTCAGTGTATAAGAATCGTCTGTTGATTTTTTTTGCCTTTTATCAGGCCGGGGATGTCTTAAGAAAAGTTGAAATTATTCAAACTACCCTGACTGCTGACTGGAGAGGTTATTACTTTATTCATATACACTTCAATCTACTTGTTAGCGGTGCATCTTAGAAATTGGTCAGAAACCTATAATTTCCATACCAGACTTTTATAGAATTGATTTCAGTTGCTGCAAGTGTCAAGATAACCTCGTAGTTTTATAAGAGAAGGCTTGAGGCACAAGAGTCACAAATAACCTGTGGTGAAGTTTTTCTTTACATTGCGGCTTTTAGGGAACATGCACAGGCACATATTATGTGGGTCCGTAAACTTAATAATATAAATTAGTGAGGGCTTATGAATCATGGTCAAAAGACAAACCCCGAAAGAAGACTGTAACATATCGATTTCTTACTTCTGATTGCGGCAAACTGAAAAAAAGAGATGGAAATTCCCTAAAAATTATAAAGAACAGCTTTCGAGGGACATTTTTATGCCGATTAAAATCCATAACTGAATTATGAAATAGATAATTATAGATATTCTATCTTTGTTTAAATAAGCTGAATATGTTCTGATATCAGATGGGCTTATACAACCTCGTCCAAATATCGTTGTCCGGGGCCGTAAAGCAACAAGCACACAGAGCTGACGACCGCATAGGACTTTGGGAATCTCCTAATTAATTTTATTTGTCTGTGGTATTTGAGCAAGTGTATCCTACGGACGTTTGAATAGCAATACTTTGGAACTATTCAGACATTTGAAAAAGCTTGTTGATCAAAATGTCTTCGGATGAATAAAAGAAGAAGGAGAAAGTCCCAAAGTCCCTTTGCGGTCGTCTGCTTCTTGCTGTTGCTTTCGGCCCCGGACAACGATTTTTGGAATAGGTGTATATTCAGCCCCTCCTTATTCATTCACCAGCATTTCAGAATAAAAACATTTCTGATAACAATTTTAAATGATTTATAAGAATGAGAACAAGCTCAATCCTGCACTGGTATTTAATATCTACATACATGTACTCTTGCTATGTACGCTGATCCCAATGTCACCAATTCCAGAAGGATTTGATTGACGACTGTGTGCATGTGAAGTCTTGGATGTCAATACCAATATTGACAAGTTAACAATGTACTGTGTTACAAGTAATAGATCGATGTAGTGGCTAAGTATTCATGATTATTTTTCCAGCTCTATACATTATGGGTGGATATTCAAAATTATCGAGAGTTTACAAGAACATTGTATGCCAAAAGGCTACCGATACCACTCAGCTTCGTTGTGCCTGGTCAAATGGCAAAAATAGCAAAGAATACAGTCAATAAAGGCCACTTTATCGAGGAAGAGAAAGAAGCAGCATTTGAAAAGAAGGTACACTTTGATGCACATGCAACATGTCCAGCTTCTCCCGCACATCTTTTTACATTTGTAGGTGTTCTTTCCTCCGTAGAGAGATGGAGGAAAGAAGAAAACCTAAGAAGATCGGCTAACAACTTTTCACACAAAATAAATTGTTTAAATTCAATTCTTCATAATTTTTAATTTTCCTGTTTTTGTTTTAGATATTCAAAGATGCACTAGATTGTTTGAATTGTTTGTCCATTCAGTTGGGTGACAAGCCATTTTTCTTTGGTGAAAGGTACATATCCACAAGACCGGTAACTTATTTCAAGTCCCTCAGTCTCCCTCCCTACCCTTTGGGCCACCATGCAGGTGGCTAACTTTATTTCCAAGTGACATTACATTACTAAGACAGTCAATCGTATACTCTCATCTGTCTTTACAGCCCTACTACTCTGGATGCTGTTGCATTTGCTCATCTTGCTCTTGTTTGGAGAACACCAGCCTTACCAAACAACAGACTAAAAAATCATCTCATGGGGTTTGAAAACCTTATTAGCTTTTGTAGCCGAGTACTCCAGAGATACTTTCCTGCAAACCCAGAAGGTAAACATTCACAGACTTTCTCGTTTATAGATTATGCAGTTTCCTCTTTTTCTTTCATTTACTCTTTATCCCATTACTTCTCTCAGTTCTTCTACCCAACTCCCAGAAAACTATACTTTTCTTTCTTCCCATCCACTTTTCGATTAATCCCTGTTACCATTTTTTCTCATTTCAAGATACCCCAGAACACAACGAGCCACCCACACAACACTCAACCTTAGATGAAGATCCTTACCAGACGTATAAGCTGTGGTTGTCAGTTGGTGTTGCTAGTGTTGCCATG
>JAUJYZ010000794.1:200000-230000 GCA_033675265.1 Actinostola sp. cb2023 | reverse complement strand
TGATGGTAGTGGTGATGGTAGTGGTGATGGTAGTGGTGATGGTAGTGGTGATGGTAGTGGTGATGGTAGTGGTGATGGTAGTGGTGATGGTAGTGGTGATGGTAGTGGTGATGGTAGTGGTGATGGTATGGTGGTGATGGTAGTGGTGATGGTAGTGGTGATGGTGATGTGTAGGTAGTGGTGATGGTAGTGGTGATGGTGATGTGTAGGTAGTGGTGATGGTAGTGGTGATGGTAGTGGTGATGGTAGTGGTGATGGTAGTGGTGATGGTAGTGGTGATGGTAGTGGTGATGGTAGTGGTGATGGTAGTGGTGATGGTAGTGGTGATGGTAGTGGTGATGGTAGTGGTGATGGTAGTGGTGATGGTGATGTGTAGGTAGTGGTGATGGTGTGGTGATGGTGATGGTGTAGTAGTGGTGATGTGTAGTGGTGATGTGTAGTAGTGGTGATGGTAGTGGTGATGGTAGTGGTGATGGTAGTGGTGATGGTAGTGGTGATGGTAGTGTGATGGTGATGTGTAGGTAGTGGTGATGATGTTGATTGTGGTAATAATGATGGTAGTTGTGGTGATGATGGTAGTGATGATACAATACAATACAATGATGACAATGATAAAAATGATGCATGGTAATGGTGGTAACGATGGTGATGAGAATGGTGGGGGTTCTAATGGTGATTGGTATTCTATTATTGCCTTCAGGGCTTTCTATTGTGCGTAGCTGAGCGCATACTCAAGGAAATCAGCGATTCCATAAATCAACAACAAGAAATAGAAGACTTGGAAGCAGAAGAAGAAAGTAAGTACACGAAAACATCGTGCATCTTAACATTTCAACCAGTTACATCGTTTGAACAAAACTTGTGTTACAATGCACACTCTATGATAAATCAATGCTACAAATCTAAGTAGACGCACACTGACGTCATTGACTTTCTCAGCCAATCACAACCATTGATATATTGGTCAAGTATGTTGCATGGAATTTGTTTGGGTTTTATTCTACAGCATCGTATAACCTGTTGCCATCGGATCTAGAGCTTCTTGTTCATATCAAGCTTGAGTATTCTCAGATATCATTACAACAGTACCACGCCGTCACGGCTGGCATGTTGGTGTACAGTGCTATGAGGGCCATGGAAGATGCTGTTGTACTTAATGAACTGGAAGCTGAGAAAAGGTAGGTTTTACCAAACAACAGTGACAACTATAGCGATAACAATCACCACAACACCACCACGAACAACAACAGTAGACTAACAACAACAACACCACCAACAACAACAACAGTAACAACTATAGCGATAACAATCACCACAACACCACCATCACCATCACCACCACCACGAACAACAACAGTAACAACAACAAGCCTCACAACAACAACAATAACAGCAAGAATCACAACAGAAAACAAGCAAGAACAGCAATAATAACCAACATAATTTCAACAACTCAACACCACCAACAACAACAACAGTTATAATAATAACAGCATTAACAACAACAACAACAGCAGCAACAACAAAATAACAGCAATAACAACAATAACAATAACAGCAACAACAATAATAACAACCACAACAGCAACAACAACAACAATAACAACAGTTATAATAATAACAGCATTAACAACAACAACAACAGCAGCAACAACAAAATAACAGCAATAACAACAATAACAATAACAGCAACAACAATAATAACAACCACAACAGCAACAACAACAGCAATAACAACGACAACAACAACAACAACAACAGCAGCAACAACAACAACAATAACAGCAACAGCAGCAACAACAACAATAATAACAGCAACAGCAAACAACAACAACAATAACAGCAACAGCAGCAACAACAACAATAATAACAGCAACAGCAAACAACAACAACAACAACAATAACAGCAACAACAATAATAACAACCACAACAGCAACAACAACAGCAACAACAACAATAACAGCAACAACAACAACAGCAGCAATAACAACAACAATAACAACAACAGCAGCAACAACAACAACAATAACAGCAGCAACAACAACAATAATAATAGCAACAGCAAACAACAACAACAATAACAGCAACAACAATAACAACAACAACAACAACAATAACAGCAACAACAACAATAACAGCAACAACAACAACAGCAGCAATAACAACGACAACAATAACAGCAACAACAACAATAACAACAACAATAACAACAACAACAACAGCAACAACAACAACAACAACAGCAACAACAATAATAACAACAACAACAACAACAACAATAACAGCAACAACAACAATAACAACAACAACAATAACAACAACAATAACAGCAACAATAACAGCAACAGCAGCAACAACAACAACAGCAGCAACAGCGAACATAATTTCAACAACTCAACGGTAACAACAAGTAACATACAACCTCTACAGGTCTCCATCCATGTTCAACACCAGTCCCCTCCGCTCCATCTCTCCCAGTCCCCTCACCGACCATTACTTAACATCGCAAGCACGTGATCGCCTTGACGCCCGTCTATGGCTCACATGTCGTCTAGCTTTAGCCAAGAGCCTGTCTGAAGAGGATAGTGGTATGGGTAAGCTTGGTGGTATGGCCAGGAGTGTCACAGCTCACATAGGTACATGTGAGCACCACTGTAGACAAGGTTTTGATGAGGCTGAAGCATTTGGCGACGTTGAGATTGCAACAGAGTTTGCTATGTTGGACTTTGTGCACAGTTTACAACATGGAAATATTTCTGCTGAACTTATTAGTAACCTGGAGGTAGGTTTCTGGAGGTCATCTCTATGTGTACCGAGTGTAGATCATCGTTGACCTAAATATAGTTCAACCTCTATAATAAGGACACAGAAACAGGTGACCGTTGTATTGAGATTTTCTTGAGAGTTCAGTTGCCTGAACCGAGAGAGCTGTCCATAATATAGAGGTGTCCATTATATAGAGGTGTCCATAATATAGAGGTGTTCGTAATATAGAGCTGTCCATAATATAGAGCTGTCCATAACATAGAGGTGTCCGTAATATGGAGTGGATCGGCTGTTCACTGTTCTATGACCCCCTGTAAAGTGAGTTTTGCATTTTGTATCTGTAGGAACTTATCGTTCGTCTAGAGCGTTGTCAGACCTTGTCGTATTCAGGGCAGTTTCTATTGACGCTGGCCGTTATCCAGTATGCAGACATCAACAAACAAGGAAGCTATTGTAATGATTTGGAGCATATACGTGAACCCATGATTGCTTATGAACAGGCAGCAAGTGTTCTGCTTAAACAGGTAATGTTACCTCCTTTCTTCCATCCTTCTCTTCTTCTTCCTTCACTCCCTCCCATCCATCCAACCATCGTCCCAACTATCTATTCATTCTTCCACACATCTATGATTCCATTCCTTGCTTTTGCTGTCTTCTCCATCCTTCTCTTCTTCTTCCTCCCTCCCATCCATCCAGCCCTCGTCCCAACTATCCATTGTCCCATACATCTATCTTTGATTCCCTCCTTGGTCTTCTTTCTTTTATCTCCCTCCCATTCTTGCTTCTCATTTTTCTCCTACTTTATGTACTCATTGAGTTGTGTTTCGTAGTTGGTCAATCTTGGCGAGTGTGTAGACCGCACGACAAAGTCTCCAGTTCTTCCTCTGAAAGACATCTATGTAAAACAAATCGGTTTGTTGGTGGAGCTGAAGTTACGTCTAGGAAGGGGCTTGGCTCGCGGTACTTTGGATCAGAATGGCAATACGTCACGATCATTTACTGATGCCGTTAGGGAACTGGAACTAGGGCTAGCACTCATGCGTAGTGCTGCCTTTCAGCGGAAACCCATCGAAGCGCAGCTGCTGTTCAGTCTAGGTATTTGTTATTTATATGTATTGAAGAACCTTATTACTGATATCAGGGCTCGACACTAGCAGTAGTCTGCTAGTCTCAGACTAGTGAAAGTTTGCTGTGGACTAGTGAAAATCTTATCAATTAGACCTAGGGACTAATAATTATCCGCAGTCACTAGCCCAAGGACTAGTACCTCAAAAAGTTAGTGTCGAGCCCTGGATATGAAAAGAGCAATAGATGGTGATGATAACGATGATGATGATGGTGATAATGGTGGTGCTGCAGTGATGTATGATGACGATGCGATAATAATAATATATGAGGATGACAATCGTGATGGTATGGCTCCTGTTCTTGCTGCTGCTTCTGATGGTGGCAGTGGTCGGATAATGACGATGATGATGATGGTGGAACTGTTACTGCTATGGCAGTGATGATGATGCATGATGACGAGGAAATATGGTGATGACGATGACAATGGTGATGACGAGGACAATCGTGATGGTATGGCGCCTTCTGCTTCTAATAGTGGCAGTGGTCGGATAATGATAACAATGATGATCACGGCGAATTCTCGTAAAAAGAGCGTTCGGACTCCAGGTAATGATATTAATGTTATCTTGTCTCTAAGGTCAAGTTCAACGCCATATGTTCAACCAAGGTCTGCTACCCGCACGTGCGGTGACCACCACGTTTATTGATGCGATAAAGCAAACGTTCACGTCTGACCACGATCTTGGGTATGCACGTACATCATTCTAAATAGAAACACATACATTGGAAATGTTATATCCATTGACATAGCAGTTCTTAACTTTTGACAATATTATCTCCAATTTAAAAACTGTATAGCCTATCCAATGTGCTGGAGAAAGAACGTTGAACTATTCAAGTGATATTTCCACTAGTCTTTCATCGAGGGCAAACACCTCAAAGACCTTGAAACTAATTCAGCCAATCAAAACACTCGAACCCAGTCTTCCAACATTTGCCACAGACCGGGAAGATATAACGCATTCCTCATGGCATGGCCTTACATGAAGGCTGCGTATTCATTCATTCATTCATCTCATTTCTTATTTTTTTTCATTCTGTTCAAAGCATGATGAAACAAGCGTACATGGAGATCGCAGTAACCTACTTGACCAATGTCAGTCAAACGAAGGAGTCAGAGGAAGCACAAGCTGCTGCAGCAGAGGGAATCCCTGACCAACAGAAAGATGTCAAAGCTGGAAAGAAGGAAGCAAAACCAAAATCGAAAAAACCCAAAGAAAACAAAGAAAAGCTTAAAGAAGTCGAGAAAGAGAAGCGAGCAGCTTGGGCAGCCGTGCGAGCAGCATCCTTAGTATCCATGGCACAGCATCAGTTTGGACTGCTGACCGGCGACCCTGAGATATCAGTCCTCTCGATATCTGAGAAATCGGGAGAGTCGGTTCCAGACTTCGCGCTGATAGACCTTTTAGGGACCGATGACGTCATCGCTTCAGAGAACAACTCCTACGTTGGCAACAATGGAGTTGTTACTATGGGAACCAAATTGAATCACACAGACGTTGTTCGGATAACTTGGATTCATTTGCTTGGATATCTTTCGCTACTTCGTCGACAATGTTCTTATAAAGCACTAGGCGTGAGTCCAGTAGTGCAGCAGGGACTGGGTTCGATGAGCTTGGCGTTAGCACCGCTGTTCAGTAGTAACAAGGCTCAAAAGCTTTCTAAAGTGCATGATTTCCTGATGAATGAACTGGATGCTTATGCTGCAGATTGCTGTGGAGTGTTTCCCGTCGATGGTTTATCGTTACCTGTTGGACTACAGATGATCGTTACTCAACCTACAAAGGCAGACTTGGATGCCAAACCAGAACAGGAAGACGGTAAAGTGTTAGTTATTCTAGACATTCCGTAACTGTGGAAATGATTTGCAGCACCACGCCACGGGTTTTAGTTATTCTAGACATTCCGTAACTGTGGAAATGATTTGCAGCAACACGCCACGGGACATTTTATTAGCGTTCCTTTTGAAACAACCGCAAACCGAAAATGTTTTCCTCAAATGTTTATTATTGAATATCACACATCGGCATTCCTAACGGTACATTCATTGTCGGTGAGTTTTGGTGAGTTAAAGTTGCTCTCAAATTCGGATTTATCTTAGGTTTCTAGAAAAAATTCTGGAATATCTCGAAAACTTGAAGTTACTCCAACTCCCCAGCACTTCCATCTTTACTTTTCTTTCTTTTTTCCCCCCACTGGAAATAATTAGTTCTTTTCTTTCTATGTATTTGTATTTTTTTGAATGGGAACTGGGAAGAGAAATAGAAAAAAAAGTTAGTGTTGACAATAGAGTATGTTGCTAGTACTTACGCATAGAGTACAGACAATGTTGCTAGTACTTACGCATAGAGTACAGACAATGTTGCTAGTACTTACGCATAGAGTACAGACAATGTTGCTAGTACTTACGCATAGAGTACAGACAATGTTGCTAGTACTTACGCATAGAGTACAAACAATGTTGCTAGTACTTACGCATAGAGTACAGACAATGTTGCTAGTACTTACGCATAGAGTACAGACAATGTTGCTAGTACTTACGCATAGAGTACAGACAATGTTGCTAGTACTTACGCATAGAGTACAGACAATGTTGCTAGTACTTACGCATAGAGTACAGACAATGTTGCTAGTACTTACGCATAGAGTACAGACAATGTTGCTAGTACTTACGCATAGAGTACAGACAATGTTCCTAGTACTTACGCATAGAGTACAGACAATGTTCCTAGTACTTACGCATAGAGTACAGACAATGTTGCTAGTACTTACGCATAGAGTACAGACAATGTTGCTAGTACTTACGCATAGAGTACAGACAATGTTGCTAGTACTTACGCATAGAGTACAGACAATGTTGCTAGTACTTACGCATAGAGTACAGACAATGTTGGTACTTACGCATAGAGTACAAACAATGTTGCTAGTACTTACGCATAGAGTACAGACAATGTTGCTAGTACTTACGCATAGAGTACAGACAATGTTGCTAGTACTTACGCATAGAGTACAGACAATGTTGCTAGTACTTACGCATAGAGTACAGACAATGTTGCTAGTACTTACGCATAGAGTACAGACAATGTTGCTAGTACTTACGCATAGAGTACAAACAATGTTGCTAGTACTTACGCATAGAGTACAGACAATGTTGGTACTTACGCATAGAGTACAAACAATGTTGCTAGTACTTACGCATAGAGTACAGACAATGTTGCTAGTACTTACGTATAGAGTACAGACAATGTTGCTAGTACTTACGCATAGAGTACAGACAATGTTGCTAGTACTTACGCATAGAGTAATAATAATATATACATATTTTACCAGGGTAGGCTCGTCAGCATAAGCTGTTATCAAGGACCGACCTGGAGAACTAAATCAAACAGACAATGTGCAGACAATGTTTCCTGATATCAATAGTCATTTCCAATCTCGTGAGGGATTCTACCGCTTTCTTACAACTCCTCTTCGCATTTCAGATCCTAACAAAACCATTACTTTGGTGAACGGAATGTCTCCGTCAAGTGCAAAGGATATTGAGATATCGACATACTGGGGTAAACTAGAAATGGCTTCTGACCAAGGCGATGAATTAGTCTTTATGTATGGATTGAACAACAAGGCTTTCACCATGTCATCGAATACCGGGACAACGAGTCTAAAAACTGGTGTTTGCTACATCCCAGTGACACGTATTCAAAGCTTGCACGAAGCTTTGATGAGTACGCTAGAACTTGCTGAGAACGACTTACAACCATTGCCGCAGTCAAACGTTTCCACAGGTAAACAGCTATTTACATATGAGGTATCTATAGATATATAAATATGTATTTGCAGGGAGGGAGGGTTCTCCGCCAGTCGGATTTTTAAGGATTTTCCACCAGCGACTGGTAGTCATAAATACCGAGTCTTTCATTCACAATTTTTATCCTCAAGAGGCCAATCTTCTAGTATTTTGTAATATAAAATATCACTAGTGCCCGGGTTCTCCACCATTGTATGTTCATTTAGCAAACGTAACGCGACGTAAAGAAAGCTGCTGGCACAGCGTGACAAATACTTCGAATGACGACGGGACTAATAGTGGAGGGATACTATTTGAATCCCTTTGCGTCGCGTTGACAAACAAATAGAGGATACTCACGATGCTTCATATTAGAGCCGTTCTCGTATGAGTGAAAAAGTTACGGTACCGTGCTGTGCCATATTGAAAGAATTGATTGGATGAGATGCATCTGCATGCTTTTTGATTGGTTCAGAAAGGAAGCCATTTGAGTGTCACGGTACCGTAGGTTTCCCACTCGTACGAAAACGACTATCTACGTGTGGTGTATGTGAGTGTCACGGTCACGGTACTCTCTATAGGTTCATACCACGGTACTAGGTTTCCCACTCATACGAAAACGACTCTCTACGTGTGGTGTATGTGAGTGTCACGGTACCATAGGTTTCCCACTCGTACGAAAACGACTCTCTACGTGTGGTGTATGTGAGTGTCACGGTACCATAGGTTTCCCACTCATACGAAAACGACTCTCTACGTGTGGTGTATGTGAGTGTCACGGTACCATAGGTTTCCCACTCATACGAAAACGACTCTCTACGTGTGGTGTATGTGAGTGTCACGGTACATAGGTTTCCCACTCATACGAAAACGACTCTCATACGAAAACGACTGTGTGGTGTATGTGAGTGTCACGGTACCGTAGGTTTCCCACTCATACGAAAACGACTATCTACGTGTGGTGTATGTGAGTGTCACGGTACCATAGGTTTCCCACTCATACGAAAACGACTCTCTACGTGTGGTGTGTCACGGTGTGAGTGTCACGGTACCGGGTTTCCCACTCATACGAAAAACGATAGGTTTCCCACTCGTACGAAAACGACTCTCTACGTGTGGTGTATGTGAGTGTCACGGTACCATAGGTTTCCCACTCATACGAAAACGACGATGTGAGTGTCACGGTACTACCCACTCATACGTGACTGTGTGTGTATGTGAGTGTCACGGTACCGTATAGAAAACGACTTTCCCACTCATACGAAAACGACTCTCTACGTGTGGTGTATGTGAGTGTCACGGTACCATAGGTTTCCCACTCATACGAAAACGACTCTCTACGTGTGGTGTATGTGACACGGTACCATAGGTTTCCCACTCATACGAAAACGACTCTCTACGTGTGGTGTATGTGAGTGTCACGGTCACGGTACCGGTATAGGTTTCCCACTCATACGAAAACGACTCTAGGTTTCCCACTCACGTGTGTGGTGTATGTGAGTGTCACGGTACCATAGGTTTCCCACTCATACGAAAACGACTATCTACGTGTGGTGTATGTGAGTGTCACGGTACCATAGGTTTCCCACTCATACGAAAACGACTATCTACGTGTGGTGTATGTGAGTGTCACGGTACCATAGGTTTCCCACTCACAGAAAACGAAAACGACTATCTACGTGTGGTGTGGTGTATGTGAGTGTCACGGTACCATAGGTTTCCCACTCATACGAAAACGACTATCTACGTGTGGTGTATGTGAGTGTCACGGTACCATAGGTTTCCCACTCATACGAAAACGACTCTCTACGTGTGGTGTATGTGAGTGTCACGGTACCATAGGTTTCCCACTCATACGAAAACGACTCTCTACGTGTGGTGTATGTGAGTGTCACGGTACCATAGGTTTCCCACTCATACGAAAACGACTCTCTCATACGTGTGGTGTATGTGTCAGTGTCACGGTACCATAGGTTTCCCACTCATACGAAAACGACTCTCTACGTGTGGTGTATGTGAGTGTCACGGTACCATAGGTTTCCCACTCATACGAAAACGACTCTCTACGTGTGTATGTGTGTCACGGTACCATAGGTTTCCCACTCATACGAAAACGACTGTCTACGTGTACCATACCAGGTTTCCCACTCATACGAAAACGACTCTCTACGTGTGGTGTATGTGAGTTTCCCACTCATACGAAAACGACTACTACGTGTGGTGTATGTGAGTGTCACGGTACCGTAGATTTCCCACTCATACGAAAACGACTCTCTACGTGTGGTGTATGTGAGTGTCACGGTACCATAGGTTTCCCACTCATACGAAAACGACTATCTACGTGTGGTGTATGTGAGTGTCACGGTACATAGGTTTCCCACTCATACGAAAACGACTATCTACGTGTGGTGTATGTGAGTGTCACGGTACCATAGGTTTCCCACTCATACGAAAACGACTATCTACGTGTGGTGTATGTGAGTGTCACGGTACCATAGGTTTCCCACTCATACGAAAACGACTCTCTACGTGTGGTGTATGTGAGTGTCACGGTACCATAGGTTTCCCACTCATACGAAACGACTCTCTACGTGTGGTGTATGTGAGTGTCACGGTACCATAGGTTTCCCACTCATACGAAAACGACTCTCTACGTGTGGTGTATGTGAGTGTCACGGTACCATAGGTTTCCCACTCATACGAAAAACGACTCTCTACGTGTGGTGTGTTGTGAGTGTCCGGTACACCCACTCATACGAAAACGACTCTCTACGTGTGGTGTATGTGAGTGTCACGGTACCATAGGTTTCCCACTCCCACTCATACGAAAACGACTCTCTCGATACGTGTGGTGTATGTGAGTGTCACGGTACCATAGGTTTCCCACTCATACGAAAACGACTCTCTACGTGTGGTGTATGTGAGTGTCACGGTACCATAGGTTTCCCACTCATACGAAAACGACTCTCTACGTGTGGTGTATGTGAGTGTCACGGTACCATAGGTTTCCCACTCATACGAAAACGACTCTCTACGTGTGGTGTATGTGAGTGTCACGGTACCATAGGTTTCCCACTCATACGAAAACGACTCTCTACGTGTGGTGTATGTGAGTGTCACGGTACCGTAGATTTCCCACTCATACGAAAACGACTCTCTACGTGTGGTGTATGTGAGTGTCACGGTACCATAGGTTTCCCACTCATACGAAAACGACTATCTACGTGTGGTGTATGTGAGTGTCACGGTACCATAGGTTTCCCACTCATACGAAAACGAAAAGTGTCACGACTATCTACGAAAACGACTCTGTGGTATGTATGTGAGTGTCACGGTACCATAGGTTTCCCACTCATACGAAAACGACTCTCTACGTGTGGTGTATGTGAGTGTCACGGTACCATAGGTTTCCCACTCATACGAAAACGAAATGTGAGTGTCACGACTAGGTTTCCCACTCTACGTGTGGTGTATGTGAGTGTCACGGTACCATAGGTTTCCCACTCATACGAAAACGACTCTCTACGTGTGGTGTATGTGAGTGTCACGGTACATAGGTTTCCCACTCATACGAAAACGACTCTCTACGTGTGGTGTATGTGAGTGTCACGGTACGAAAACGACTCTCTACGTGTGGTGTATGTGAGTGTCACGGTACCGTAGGTTTCCCACTCATACGAAAACGACTCTCTACGTGTGGTGTATGTGAGTGTCACGGTACCATAGGTTTCCCACCCACTCATACGAAAACGACTCTCTACGTGTGGTGTATGTGAGTGTCACGGTACCGTATATTTCCCACTCATACGAAAACGACTCTCTACGTGTGGTGTATGTGAGTGTCACGGTACCATAGGTTTCCCACTCATACGAAAACGACTCTCTACGTGTGGTGTATGTGAGTGTCACGGTACCCCATAGGTTTCCCACTCATACGAAAACGACTCTCTACGTGTGGTGTATGTGAGTGTCACGGTACCATAGGTTTCCCACTCATACGAAAACGACTCTCTACGTGTGGTGTATGTGAGTGTCATCTCTAATCTAATAATGACATTTACTATAGTTGCATTTGTCCATCTTTTTCAGCGAAAGCAAGTAAGACCGACCTAAGCATCCCAGGGTCTCAAGACGGCAAATCCACTCAAGCGTCTACTACAGGACGCAAGAAGCGTACTATGGGTATACGTGCTTTATCAGGAAGACAGAGGAAAGACGACACTATTAGAGCCAAACTGAAAGAGCACATCCAGGAGATCTCTGAGCTCATGAACGTAGCTGAAGATCTGATACCTCAGGTATACAAACGTTCATTTATCTGATTGGTTAAAATATACGACGTAACTTAGTTGAAGACCGATATCGTGTTATCGGAGTTGCGTGGAAAACTGGCAACTAGTGTGAAGTGTAGAGGATTATGCAGTGGAACGTTGTTACCGTCTATTTACTGTAATACACGAGGAGACTTACTAGAGCGGATTTTCGTATGACTGTGAAAAACCACGGCACCATTCGAAATCTAGTTAAAACATTACGGTCACGTGGGTTTTTCAGTCTTACGAAATCTGCTCTAACTTCAACACGATACATACTAGTTACCAGTCTCCGCACTACGAAACAACAAGAGGTAAAGTTATATTTGTTCGTTCGTTTTCTTTCTTCTCATTTTCTTATCCCTTTGTGCTTGTATGTCCTATAGGAAGTACCATTCGAAGTTTCTTTAAAGAATGTTGTGTGTTTGGAAGCCATGTTTGACCCTGGTCGAGGTTACAGCACCAAGACAACAGACGCGTTTTACAACTGGTTTAGTTCAATCCTTCAGGGTTACTGAACATATCTGGTGTTATAAAACATTGTGTATTCTTATTAGGGACTGGTCATAAGTAGGTGGGACGTTCTAGAATATCTCTGTATAAATATACATGCTTGAAATAAAACAAAAAGTTAAAAACACATGCTGCCCTGGGCTCGGTCACGAATCGTCCAAAATGGTCATAGCCCATGCAAACTGGTCAAAAATCGTCCAAAACGATCATTTTTGGTAGGTTATAGCCCATGCAAACTGGTCAAAAACCCAAACTGGTCAAAAATCGTCCACAATGATCATTTTTGGTGGATTATAACCTATGCAAAATGGTCAAAAATTGTTCAAAATGGCCATTTTTGGTGAGTTATATAATATAGCCCATGCAAACTGGTCAAAAATCGTCCAAAACGATCATTTTTGGTAGGTTATAGCCCATGCAAACTGGTCAAAAATCGTCCAAAACGATCATTTTTGGTAGGTTATATAGCCCATGCAAACTGGTCAAAAATCGTCCAAAATGATCATTTTTGATGGTTTGTAGCCATGGCAAAATGGTCAAAAATCGTCCACAATGATCATTTTTGGTGGTTTGTAGCCGTGGCAAAATGGTCAAAAATCGTCCACAATGATCATTTTGGGTAGATTTATAGCCCATGCAAACTGGTCAAAAATCGTCCAAAATGATCATTTTTGGTAGTTTTTTGGTAGGTTATAGCTCATGCAAACTGGTCAAAATCGTCCAAAATGATCATTTTTGGTGGGGTATAACCTATGCAAAATGGTCAGAAATCGTTCAAAATGGTCATTTTTCGTGGGTTATATATATAGCCTATGCAAAATGGTCAGAAATCGTTCAAAATGGTCATTTTTCGTGGGTTGTATAGCCTATGCAAACTGCTCAAAAATCGTCCAAAATGATCATTTTCTTTTATATCAGTGCTTCCTTCAAAGTTCGAGTATATAATTGTACTTTTCCTTAAAAATTGTTGTTTTCCCAAAAAATTTGATTTTATGTTATAACATATATATTTCACTATTATAAAGCAAAACGAACATAGTTTTTAAGAGAAATATATTTGAAAAAAGAAAGAAAAAGTTGAAAGAAAAAAAAGAAGAGAAGATCGAGTCGAGGAATCGAACCCTGGTCATCAGATTGGATCGCACCGCATTATCCAAGTGAGCCACGGGACCATCGTAATTAGCACAACAATAGACAGTTCATTCACAGGATACACTAGGTTATTTTGTCCTCCAAATCAATAAGCGTGCACGATAGCCTAGTGGTGCGGGGCAGTTATTTAGTGGGACTAGGATCCGACTGTTCCCTCCCTCTTTGATTACTAAGCTGATTGGTGTAATGCCCGGATAGCGCGGATGAGGCCGAAATCTTCGTCCTATACGTAACATACGGCGACTCAGCATAATGTCTGGGAGTATGGTCTTTTTTTATGCAAATTCCCGGCAATCATTACACTTTAAACTTGGAGCCGTGAGTTCGAACTACAGCCGGAGCACACTTTTTTTTCTCATTTCTTATTTTCATTAAATAAAATTATTATTATTTTAAATGGCAGCTAGTACCAAATTACTGCAGAAAATTTCGAATACTTGGATTCAAATATATTTAAAATCTCACACCAATAACATAAATAAACACATAAACTTGAATATAAGAAATGTCACTTTGAAGCCTGGTAAGCAACGTTCTAAATTTCTCCCACCCTTGTCAGTCCTTCTGTGGCTCAGTGCGGTCTCTCAAACAATTTTGGTGGGTTATAAGCTCATGCAAACTGGTCAAAAATCGTCCAAAATGAATATTCCATAGCCCATGCAAAATGGTCAAAAATCGTCCAAAATTCCCCAGGGGGGAGGAGGGGGGGGCCGACGGCCCGACTATAATAAATTATTTTGTCTTTTTTACAGTAGTTTTCGTTCACGAGTTGTTTTAATATAAAACATTTTAGATATAAAATAGTTATTTACGAGTGCGGTGCACTGATTTGCTTGTGTACGCGTGCATTTGTATATACACTGTGAGAGGTATAAAACTGCGTCGGTGCATATAGATAATAAATTAAAGAATTAGAGAACATATGTGCCTTCACGGATGCAGGATGCTAGTCCGACGTGTCTCCTACGTACCCATTTTAGTTCCGTCACGCAACGCTGGACTAGATGTGTTACAGCTTGTTTTATTTCAAGCTTGATGCACTACAGTAATGCAGTGGTAACGTATCGGACTAGCATCCTGAAGCCATGCATGGGTTCGAGTCCCGCCAAGTATGTACAATGTATGATCACGTGTTGTTATCCCAGGCCATCACGGTCGTTACAAAGGTGGTACTCGTCTTGTTTCTGATTCGTCAGGGTCCAGGTCCCCCAGCAGAGTGTCCGCCATCTTTTCCCGTAGACGTGCACGATGCTGCGAGAAAGAAACAAGTAAATGATTAACGTCATTTCCGGTCTCGTTAGGAATAGAATACTCTCTGCTTGATAGCACATGAGCAGGGGCGTAGCGTGCATATACGCACGTACGCACGTGCGTACAATTTAAAATCCTTAAAATATAAATATTATAAGAAACATAAAAATATTTAAAAAAAAAATGAAATCTAAGACAACATCTTAACAGCTGAATCAGTTTAAACTTCCTGGAAACTACTCACAGAAGGCAGGAAAATGCTATTTTGGAGACCCTATACCTCAAAATTTTTCGGGGAGCATGCCCCCGCATCCCCCTACGAGCTCGCGCCTTCGGCGCTCGTCAGATTGTGTCCCCAATACATTTCCCCTTGCAGTCAGTCATTGTAGGCATGTATAATGATAATTGTAGTTAGTGCAGTCTCAAACAAAATAAATACCAAAAAAACTGGCTTCGCCTCGGGTTGTTATATCGCTATTATATCGCGGTATACAGTAACCCGTTTACATAAATCCTTTACATAACCTTTACATAAATCCTTTACTGACATCCTTTACATAAATCCTTTACATGACCTATACATCAATCCCCCAAAAAAGCTGAGTGATAAATGCATTTTACTATGTATTTATGTAGCGAGAAAGTCCGCTGGAAAACGAAGACAATGGTATTTCCAAGGCCGTCTTGATTCACTAAATTTTCAGCATGCCCCCTCAACCCCCTAGATGCTCACGCCTTCGGCGATCGTCGTTGCTATGTGCGTACATTGGGAAAAAAGCACGCTACGCCCCTGATGAGGGGACATGCAGTTGAACACCAGTGGATGGTAAATAATGAGATTCAAGGACTTTTAATTTAAAGCATAATATCAAGCAATTATACAGACAAACATTTGCGGTGGGCTGGCGTCAGATAGACAGATAGATAGATAAACTCCCTTGCTTCAATCCATTTAGAAACACTCACCGTTTTTGCGCGCTGAATCTTTGGCTGCGGCGAAGTGGATCCATTGGTCACTAAAGAGCAAATGCGTTATTACAGCAAGTTTTTATCAATAGTAAAACAGTGGGCTACCTGTGGATAATCATATCCTACCCCACTTACCACTTAGATCAGGTGAAGTCAATGGGCGAGGAGGAAAACTAACGGGTGGGGGCCACACTCCACCCCCTAGAGGCTTGGAACCCATCACAGATGCTGACCGCTGAGGGAGTGGGGCAACCTCCGCTACGGGTAGCCACGATGTGAATGGACGCTTTTCTACTGAACCGGAGAAAGGTCGTGATAAAATACCACCTATCTGTTGTTCATATTCATAGATCTAGAGAAAAAAGAACAGAATATTCATTGGCGTTTTTAACCCCATTTATCTATTGAGTCGGTCTGTCGGTTCATTAGACCATCCGTCTGTTTATTCCCACCATCCATCGCTCCGCCAGTCCATCTATCCAACCGTTTATTCCCACCATCCATCGGTCCGCCAGTCCATCTATCCAACCGTTTCTATCCATTCCCACCATCCGTCGGTCCGCCAGTCCATCTATCCATCCATTTATTCCCACCATCCGTCGGTCCGCCAGTCCATCTATCCATCCATTTATTCCCACCATCCGTCGGTCCGCCAGTCCATCTATCCAACCGTTTATTCCCACCATCCATCGGTCCGCCAGTCCATCTATCCATCCATTTATTCCCACCATCCGTCGGTCCGCCAGCCGTCCATCTATCCAACCATTTATTCCCACCATCCATCGGTCCGCCAGTCCATCTATATCCATCCATTTATTCCCACCATCCGTCGGTCCGCCGCCAGTCCATCTATCCAACCGTTTATTCCCACCATCCGTCGGTCCGCCAGTCCATCTATCCAACCGTTTATTCCCACCATCCATCGGTCCGCCAGTCCATCTATCCATCCATTTATTCCCACCATCCGTCGGTCCGCCAGTCCATCTATCCAACCGTTTATTCCCACCATCCATCGGTCCGCCAGTCCATCTATCCATCCATTTATTCCCACCATCCGTCGGTCCGCCAGTCCATCTATCAGTCCATCTATCAGTCCATCTATCCGTCCATTATTCACTTATACCAAGAGACAGTATAGTCACCAGTCCTTACCGTACGTTGTAGTTCTTCAACTCGTTCAAATGCGCCCAACTTGAGGTTTCTCTCATGATCGAGTTGCATCAACATTTGCTTCAAAGTCTAAAATCATTAAATAAACACAAGATTTACGAAACTAATCAAAGATGCAATGGACAGTTGGCCTTTTTTAATATCTCTATAATTTTCTTTTTTAAATATATCTTTTTAAAATAGCACTTTAATTATAGAGGACTTTGTTTACCTTCTTGGACTGTTCCTGCTGAAACATGTTTCGTCTTTGGTCTCGATCAAGGTTTTCTGTAAGAGAAAGTCATAGTCAGAGACAGTCACAGACCACCAATATTCTACTCCTTTGGAAATCCAGAAGCCACTTGCAACTCCTGTTTTTGTATTAATCGTAAGAGTGTCAGCAATGGTCTACGACGCCGGGAAGTTGAGTTCAATTTCTCGAACTCTTACGACTTTTCCAAACAACTGTGTTGCCATTAAACTCATCAATACAAACAGAGCGACACACTTGATTAGATCCGCGACGATCTGCCGCAAGTACAGCGCAAGGTGACCCTGCAATAACCTGGGATTAAGCCGCCTTGTTTCCATAAACCACGTGTCGGCGACGGTTGAAAAAGTTGAACTCAGTTCGGGTTTAATATGGTTGGTAGTATTGTAAATTACCTGTCAATAGTCGTAACCGCTCCTCTTTTTCTTCGAGATCAAAAATCTAGAAAAGGTAACATCACGAATAACGTTAGTGAAACAGAAATCCAATCTTGGTCTCTACATTTCATCCACGAATACGATAAGTCGCTATATATCAACCATTTTCACTTTTATGCACGTATTAGTTATTTCGAAGTTGATGTTCGCGGGGAATTGTTGGACTGTTTTAGGGGACGCCATATTGCTGTCTATTTTTAGCATAAAACATGGAAACAACTTGGAAACATAATTATTGTGTGCCAAACTCACTCACTTCAAACTTGTCGCCGTATTAACGATGAAGCGTCCCCTAAAACACACAATTCCCTGCAAGCACATAATGGCTAAATGCTTACCAGTTTATCGATGTTGGTGGACTTGGCCAGTTCAAGCTGACGTAAGCTTTGTTGCTCCTGCATTTGGGCATGCATCTTTTGCATCTTGGACTTTTGCTGAATGGAACACATCGTGTCATCAATTAATGTTATTTACAATTGTATGACATGAAGTCTTGATTGTAGTCATTACGTACCTCAAATTGCAGCTTTCGTCGTAGTTTCTGACATTCCTTCTCAAGTTCAGATAGAGCCTAGAGCAACACAACACAATTGCTGAGATAATCACATGTCCGTACGTACAAAGGTTAAAGCCTAGAGCAACACAACACAATTGCTGAGATAATCACATGTCCGTACGTACAAAGGTTAAAGCCTAGAGCAACACAACACAATTGCTGAGATAATCACATGTCCGTACGTACAAAGGTCACCATGTTTTGTTGTGTTTGTTTGTTTGTCTGTCTGTTTGCTTATTTTTCTGGTTTATTGTTTGTTTACTTGCTTATTTGTTTGTTTATTTGTGTATGACTGATTACTTGTTTGTTTGTTTGTTTGCTTTCTTGTTTACTTGTTTATTTATTTATTCGTTTTTTCTTCTTTTTATATTAAGAGGATATTTATTTCAACATCGCGTAATATCCGCCAAAAGCGCCAAAAACGAGCGCTTTTGAACAGTTTGAATTTTGATTTTCGCTTTGGATTAACACTCTAATTTTATTTTAACCAAGCACAAACTATTAAAAACAAAGTAAATTGTCTACCTAAAGCTGTTTTAGCGTTGTACAAAGCCATTTTCCTGCTTTTTGTTTGAAATTTGAGGTAATTCAGGGGAAAACATCAGCAATGATAGTAAATATACAGATATAGCCCATGTGGACAGTTTTCAAATCAAATTTTCACTTTGGATTAACACTCTAATTTCACTTTTGCCCGTCAAAAACCATCACAAATAACTTGAACTCTTTGCTAAAGCAGTTTTAGCCTTGTACAAAACGTATTCTCCATGCTATTGGTTTTTGGCGCTCAATACGCGCGTTCGTAAAAAATCTCCTCTTAAGTTAAAGCACAATGTCCTTAAAGGGGCAGTGTCAAGCCATATGACCGCGTAAGCCTGGGTACGAAGAAGCGAGAAATAATAAAAGTCCACCGTGGACTTTTATTATTTTCGATGTTTTGAATCCGTTTCCATCGACCTTAATCATGTTTGTTCAAGCGTCTAATGGATCACTAGTAATAATTCAAAGCATGTTCTTCATTTTCAACAATTCCTAGTTGGGATTATTTCATCTTAGAACTGACTTTGAAGCCGTTGAAAAAAGTGTCGAACAGCCGTTGAGACAGGCCGCCATCTGATCCTCGAGTGAAGAAAACCGAATTGTAAACCGGCAATTCTGGTCGATTGCGAAGGAATCTTGATCATCAATCGTAGGTGCAGTACTGTTCATGACTTTTGAAGAGAAAAACTCACGTAGAACTACTTGTAAACCCGGTGAGCTTCCCACCATCTACTTATGTGTTGGGCTTCCTGTGTTTTATTTGATCGGCCGTTGAATTCAGTCCTTTTGATATATTGAAGTTCTAAAATTGCTTTCTAAATAAAGATTAGTATCTACATGAGTCCTGTAGGTCATTTATTTAGCGATTAGAACGGTTTTAGGGGAGTTTTGTAACTCACTACGGGCAAGATAGGCTTCTCAACTGAGTGTTATTGTTTTGATTTTAATGCGCATGCGTGAGGCTTGACACTGCCCCTTTAAAATCAATATTAATGCAAAGACATCCTTTATCAGTTGGTTAATGAGAGGTTTGGTTGTATATCTCAGCAGATCTCACACGGAACACAAGTCCTTATTTACCTTTCTCAATGCAGCTTGTTCTTGCTTCATCAACATAGCTTTCTCCTCGGCCAGCTTCTTCACCTCTAGACATTCTTTCTTTGCTCTGTCTGCTTCTTCTCTGAGACTCTCAACCTAAAATGTTGATTTTAACAATGATTTTATGAAAACAATCCAAGAGATGAGATGATTCTATTTCTGTACTCACCGAGTCGTGGTAGCGCGTGAAGAGTCGTGTCTTCTTCCAGTTGTTCATTGTCTTCATTTTCAAAAACTGTGGAACGTAAAAGTTCATCAACCAAGATGGGATAAGATAACTCAAACACTCGCCATTTGTCCTAGGTTCGTTATTGGTCGATAAGATAGTTCAAACACTCACCATTTGCCCTAGGTTTGTATTATCTTCTTGATAATCGCGGATCTGTTCGCATTTCTTGATGACTTGGTCTTCGCCTACAGCTGGTTACGAAACACAAAAACAGTTAAAGAAACAAAAAGGTCAATACAAAAAGCGCGATTGCTCGGGCTTCCTGTGGCATGCCCGAGTTATAAAATGCCGATATTCTTTTCTTTCCCCCCCCCCCGCTCCGTCACTAATCGCCAACGTCCATACAGCGTATGCGTTGAGGTTCTAGTTTAATTTATGAAATCAGGCCTGATGCAAGCATAAGCACAAGGATGATCTCTTTTCTTTTTCTTGTGTTGATGTTCGCCCGAGGTTCGTTTTTACATCACACAATTAAGTGCTATTAAGCTATTAAGGACGTTCAATGTCAGGTAAAATTTAATAGAATTTGAAGAACGTTTTCATGTAATTTTGATGAAGTTCATTTGACACGATTACTTATCATAATTCGCGCGTCGTCTTTCTCTTCAAAATCATCAGTTTTGCTCGGCGTGTAGCTCAAAAACGAAGACGGTGACCCCCATTTTTTATTTCAGTTTTTTAACTCTAATACGATAGAGTATCTGTATGCCAAGTTTCAGAAAATTGACATTATAACTTCAATAATGCGTCTATTGTGCTTGCGTCGCTAGTGATAACTGACCAGGCTTTAGG
Organism: Actinostola sp. cb2023; assembly: GCA_033675265.1. Lineage (NCBI taxonomy): Eukaryota > Metazoa > Cnidaria > Anthozoa > Actiniaria > Actinostolidae > Actinostola > Actinostola sp. cb2023. Next base: position 209,048 of record JAUJYZ010000794.1, on the reverse strand, counting down.
TACACTTCATGTCTTACCTTTCATAACTCCAGACTTCTCTCGCATATCATCAAGTGCTTGTCTTCGAACTTCGTTGATATTTTCATGAATGTCATCATAGAGAAACAACCTGCAAAATGTAGGTAAAAATTACATTAAAATTAAATAATTAAAATAGCGACATGTGAAAACGACGTTGACAATCATTCCTCGAGAAACAAGAATCCAAGACGTCCATGTTCAATGATATATCCACACACCAAGTTATCAAACATGGCCGCCGCATCTCGAAGGACGTTTGTAAGAAAAGTGGTAATGGTCATTTTCGCAAAAGTGGGAAGAAATTACGGTACGGTTCGTGTGGTGATCGTGCCGTGCGGTGATCGTGTCGTGATCGTGTCGTGCGGTGATCGTGCCGTGCGGTGATCGTGCCGTGATCGTGCCGTGCGGTGATCGTGTCGTGATCGTGATCGTGCCGTGATCGTGTCGTGGTGTTATCGTGTCGTGCGGTGATCGTGTCGTGCGGTGACCGTGCCGTGCGGCGTGATCGTGCAGTGTCCAAGCATTCTGAATGGTTGAGCAATAATCTTGCGCGCTGTGATTGGTTGAATAGATGTATTGGACTCCATTCATATGAAAATGACTCTATGTTATCCAGTACAAGGTCTTCGTTACCTGAATTCCTCGAATTTATTTTTCATGTCAAAACAATTGCTGAATAGTTCTTGCACGAGGTGGGTGAAGTCTCTCTTGAGTCGCTCACGGATGTACTTTTCCTGTGGAGGATTAGAATACGATGAAGTAGTTGTTCCTCAGGTTCGCCAACCAATGTAGTTCAAATTATTACCTGATTCATTAACTTGTCTCTCATCTCCATGATCTTGGCGCGTAACGCAGTGATTTCTGATATCAAGAAAATCAACGAAGAAATGAGCGATTAAACGAGAAATATATAATTATTTTACCACAGAATTCAATGTCTATCTGTCTGTCCATCTGTCTGTCCATCTGTCTGTCCATCTGTCCGTTTGTGAACCGTTTGTGTGGCTTGCTGGCTATTTGTTTGTCTGTCTGTCTGGGTGCCTGTCAGTCTGTCCGAATGTCTGTGTGAATGTCTGTCCGTTTGTGTGGCTTGCTGGCTATTGTCTGTCTGTCTGCCTATCTGTGTGTCTGTCTGTCCGTCTGTCCGCTTGTCTGGGTGCCTGTCAGTCTGTCCGAATGTCTGTGTGAATGTCTGTCCGTTTGTGTGGCTTGCTGGCTATTGTCTATCTGTCTGCCTATCTGTGTGTCTGTCTGTCCGTCTGTCCGCTTGTCTGGGTACCTGTCAGTCAGTCAGTCTCTCTGTGAGCCTGGCTGGATGTCTATCTATCTACCTACCTGCTTATAGTCCTGTCTGTCAGACCAGTATGTCTGTAATTCTTCTGACTGCTTCCTCTCTCTATCCACCTGTCAGTCTGTCTGCATCTAGTATTTATCTAGTATTACCTAACAGCTGTTCGTGACTTCTATCAGCCAACTGACAATGTACATCTACAATAGTTTCCTCTAGATCTAGTATTTATCTAGTATTACCTAACAGCTGTTCGTGACTTCTATCAGCCAACTGACAATGTACATCTACAATAGTTTCCTCTACATCTAGTATTTATCTAGTATTACCTAACAGCTGTTCGTGACTTCTATCAGCCAACTGACAATGTACATCTACAATAGTTTCCTCTAGATCTAGTATTTATCTAGTATTACCTAACAGCTGTTCGTGACTTCTATCAGCCAACTGACAATGTACATCTACAATAGTTTCCTCTACATCTAGTATTTATCTAGTATTACCTAACAGCTGTTCGTGACTTCTATCAGCCAACTGACAATGTACATCTACAATAGTTTCCTCTAGATCTAGTATTTATCTAGTATTACCTAACAGCTGTTCGTGACTTCTATCAGCCAACTGACAATGTACATCTACAATAGTTTCCTCTACATCTAGTATTTATCTAGTATTACCTAACAGCTGTTCGTGACTTCTATCAGCCAACTGACAATGTACATCTACAATAGTTTCCTCTAGATCTAGTATTTATCTAGTATTACCTAACAGCTGTTCGTGACTTCTATCAGCCAACTGACAATGTACATCTACAATAGTTTCCTCTAGATCTAGTATTTATCTAGTATTACCTAACAGCTGTTCGTGACTTCTATCAGCCAACTGACAATGTACATCAACAATAGTTTCTGCAGCGTTGGCTTCGAGTTGATCCTTACACTGCTTTATCTCTTGCTCTCTCATGTATAACAACTGGTGTTGATGGCGTAGAAGATTCTCATAATACATGCCATAGCTTATAAAAGGAATAAATACATTATAATGGGACTCTATAAGTTATATTACGAAAGCATTCCTAAGAATTGTTTAAAATTAACAAATATGGTCTCGCCATCTTAGTTACTTTTGTTCAAGGAAAAGTATCTTTTCGTCAAGATTTGGAAACAAATGGAACAACATATATATATTCCATATATATATTGAACCATACTTACCAAATGTATTTATATTTTTTTATTATTATAGTTTTTGGAGGACCACAGGGTCATCAGTTTATACAAACTGTCACGTGCTACCCTTGATAGATAAAGTCTATTCATTCATTCATTCTTTACTCTTTAATCATTCACTCACAACGGAGAAAGAAGAAAATTCAGTTTACTCACCTCTCGAAGCAGATTCTTTCTCTCATGTTAGTTTCAGTAGCGAGCCTGACGATACACTTGTTTAAATGTTCCTGTTTAGAGAAAACAATGTCCGATTCAACATTCGATTCAGCCGTGATAACTCTTCAAATAGAAATACAATGTCAACTCTCTCTTGCAGACACCTCTCTAAGACGGACATAATAATACGGGCACCATTCTCTGGTCCCTGCTGTACTGTATTACTATAAATTCACACTCTCAAAGATGAACACCTCTCTAAACCGGACAGCAAAGGCTGGTCCCGAGAGTGTCCGGCTTTGAGAGGGTCGACTCTATTCAGCTTGTCACCAAATCAGGCTAAGAAAAATCTCGTCCCTGACAGGAATCGAACCCATGACCTTCTGTATACTCTGGATGCTCTTCCAGAGCTACAGGGAGACTGGTGGCGAACGGTCATATTTCCAAGCCTGATTTCTAGCTGGTGACAAGTTGAATAATTCTTATTTCATTGTTTCTTGCAGCCAGGTATCTTTCTACATCCATGACAACACATGTCAGTGAGTGACTTAACGTACTCGTGTAAACTCCAGAGTTTGTCCGTCCTCCATGTGACCCGCCATTAGATCCAACACGAAGTCTTCTACCAAGTGAGGTTTGGGGATCGTCGAGTTTTCTTTCATGACCTTAAGTAAATAACAACAAGAACACCGTTATGGCCTTGTTATATAACCAATCATCGATCCCAAGTTACAGCGATTTGCAAAAATTCTGTAAAATTTAGTAATTTGCATAATCCTAATTCTTTGTTTTTAGCTAGTTATAAAGCCTGAATCTAAACCCAAGTAACATTTGTAGTATGTATGTGAAAAAACAATTGAAACAAATTAACTTTAGAGGGCTTATTCAGCCATTTTATGATGAAAATTACCCACAATGCACCCGATATATTGATATATCGATCGATATTGATTTTTACAGAATTTTTGCAAATCGCTGTATAAATTATATTTTATATTATATTATATATATCGTCCCACGGAGAAAAAAGGGAACATTTTCTCATGGTTGGGTTGAGCTTTGAAAACAAATTGTATCTTCTAAAAATTTAGAAAAGGCCGGTAACTACATCAGGGTACCAGAGTCCGAGAGGGGGCCGGGAGAGATTGGCCCCCTCTCGGCATCTGGTCCATAAATTTCCCAATTCTTGCGACAAAATGTTCATCATATCCCGTAGTATAACCCCTCTCCTTCGAGCCCCAAAATTTGTGTTTGACATCGCGGGTTCGACTGATTTCAGTGAATTAATAAAACTGTTGGAATCACAATTTTTAACTAATTAAGATTACGTACCGGTTTCTTCCACAAGTCAGTTGGCAGTGTAGTGTCATCACGTCCTCTCTCTGACACAACTAGTGTGTGTTCACGTGATATTCGTCGCATGACGTCACTAATCATTGTACATTCAAGGTTTTCTAGTAAACGTACGAGCTGCCAAGAAAATGAATACAATAACAGCTTTTAATGACTGCCATCACACATGGACTTCTTCGTGGTGGGCGACTAATGCTTCTAATCTCACTTGCGGCGTTTTAATCGTGTTTTTGTTTATTTCTATCTTCGGTTTGCTTCTCCTTGACTTAGTCCCTCTCGGACAAACATACACCACAGGCAACCCAAACGTTTTCTCTTCAAATGAAGTGCTTTTTCAATCTAAAACTTAGAAAACTATCTGTGGCGCTACTGTCTCGCCGTTTATTACACCAGTACCATGTGCAAACTAACCTGTTTTATTTTAAGTTCCATTTCCGTTGAGCCCGGTGGTGAGGTCAGCGGCTCATCGTCACTGGTCAAAGCTCCCAATGCGGCATACTCTTGTCCCTGTTGTATATTAAATTGATAGAAATCAAAATGGAGACTCTACGTACAGGTTAATGGCAGTCGTTCTTACCAGGCCAAGTTTCATGGCGACCTGTTGGTACACTGGTTGCAGGACTTCAATCTTGTAGAGTTTACTAAAGAAAAGGGATTAACCAATCAGATCGCGTGAAAATGCAGTTTTTAACCAATCAGGCATCGGATTGGCAAATGAATTAACCAAAGAACGCGTAGAAATTCGGTTTTTAACCAATCAGGCATCAGATAGGGAGATACGTATCACAAAACACCAATCAGTGAAGACGTTTAAAAGGTTCCTCAAAGACCCTCGACCTACTAGATGTCAATAGGCTAGGTCATTACAAGCAACCTTCACCCTCCCTTTCCTTTCCCACACCCTCCCTCCCCGTCTTCTTTCATTCCCCACTGAGTACCCCCTAAGGATGCACTATATATATAGCCAATTCAATGTTTCACATACCAGAATTTTCTGTACTGTTTGGTTGTGGATACTTCATTCGTGCCCAGCTTCCTACAACTCCAATCCGTCTTCAGCAATTCAAGCCGTGAACAAATTAACAAGAACATGTTGATGAGTTTGACGGCGGCTTTTGGATTCCTACTTATCGACAGAGAGCCTTTAGGGATGTCAAAGTGCCCGGAACTGCCCCCCTGGCTTCCTCCTTCCGTCGTACCATCGTCGTCACTGTGCCGGCTCGGTGGTCTTCGGGAAGTACTCGTGTTGGGCCGAGACCTTGACGACGCGGAGGCGACACTACCTGCGTCATCATCTTGTTTTGTGAAGAACATATCGGGAAGACCGGCTTGAAGGACGTCCTCGAGTAGTAGAGAAACTCCAAGAATCTCACCATTGACAACATGCCTGAGAACATAATCACACAAACTATCATCAGATCATCATATATATTATTATATAATCATAATCATTATAATTATTGTAATTCATATTATTAGGAAATATTAAAGTGAACCTTTGAACCGTAATACAATCGAAACAATAACTTCATTATCAAGCGATTTGTTTGAGGTCGCGTAAAAGTTCCTTCAGTATTAAACTACATGCTGTATGGAGAATCGTGGTATTAAACTACATGGTGTATGGAGAATCGTGGTATTAAACTACATGCTGTATGGAGAATCGTGGTATTAAACTACATGCTGTATGGAGAACTGATCGTGGTATTAAACTACATGCTGTATGGAGAATCGTGGTATTAAACTACATGCTGTATGGAGAATCGTGGTATTAAACTACATGCTGTATGGAAAATCGTGGTATTAAACTACATGCTGTATGGAGAATCGTGGTATTAAACTACATGCTGTATGTGGTATTAAACTACATGCTGTATGGAGAATCGTGGTATTAAACTACATGCTGTATGGAGAATCGTGGTATTAAACTACATGCTGTATGGAGAATCGTGGTATTAAACTACATGCTGTATGGAGAATCGTGGTATTAAACTACATGCTGTATGGAGAATCGTGGTATTAAACTACATGCTGTATGGAGAATCGTGGTATTAAACTACATGCTGTATGGAAATCGTGGTATTAAACTACACATGCTGTATGGAGAATCGTGGTATTAAACTACATGCTGTATGGAGAATCGTGGTATTAAACTACATGCTGTATGGAGAATCGTGGTATTAAACTACATGCTGTATGGAGAATCGTGGTATTAAACTACATGCTGTATGGAGAATCGTGGTATTAAACTACTACATGCTGGTATGGCTGTATGGAGAATCGTGGTATTAAACTACATGCTGTATGGAGAATCGTGGTATTAAACTACATGCTGTATGGAGAAATCGTGGTATTAAACTACATGCTGTATGGAGAATCGTGGTATTAAACTACATGCTGTATGGAGAATCGTGGTATTAAACTACATGCTGTATGGAGAATCGTGGTAGATCAACAAACCTGTCGACTTCTTTTAATCCTGCGAGACAAAGCTGCATGTCGTTGCCAATCTGCTGCCACTGCCAGAACATTGTAGGAAAGGGACCATACCTACAGAACAGAAAACAAATGAATTCCTTTCATGGTATTACGTGCACACGAACAGCAAGAGTAGTCTGGTATCGAGAGCCTCTCGTCTGTAGTCCAGGGAAATTGAATAAACTGATAAAAAACCGGCGGCCATGTTGGAGAATCGTGGTATTAAACTACGTCATACAAAATGGCCAACATCTTTGGTATTTTACAACAAGGATGAATAAATCAAGACTTTTGTATATTACGTACTTTTCCATGAACGATCTCCAAGGATAAAGGTCTTTGGCTAAGGCAACGCCCGTGTCCAGAGGCTCAGGAAGCGAGAAGTACGTGTTGTACATGTTTTGTCTGAAATATAATCAAAACGTGTTATAAAACTGGTGGCACATTGTGGCACGTTATTAGCCTCGCCTGGTGGCACATTGTGGCACGTTATTAGCCTGGTGGCACATTGTGGCACGTTATTAGCCTGGTGGCACATTATGGAACGTTATTAGCCTGGTGGCACATTGTGGCACGTTAGTAGCCTGGTGGCACATTGTGGAACGTTATTAGCCTGGTGGCACATTGTGGAACGTTATTAGCCTGGTGGCACATTGTGGCACGTTAGTAACCTGGTGGCACATTGTGGCACGTTATTAGCCTGGTGTGGCACATTATTAGTGGAACATTGTTTATTAGCCTGGTGGTACATTGTGGCACGTTATTAGCCTGGTGGCACATTGTGGCACGTTAGTAGCCTGGTGGCACATTGTGGAACGTTATTAGCCTGGTGGCACATTGTGGAACGTTATTAGCCTGGTGGTACATTGTGGCACGTTATTAGCCTGGTGGCACATTGTGGCACGTTAGTAGCCTGGTGGCACATTGTGGAACGTTATTAGCCTGGTGGCACATTGTGGCACGTTAGTAGCCTGGTGGCACATTGTGGAACGTTATTAGCCTGGTGGCACATTGTGGCACGTTAGTAGCCTGGTGGCACATTGTGGCACGTTAGTAGCCTGGTGGCACATTGTGGCACGTTATTAGCCTGGTGGCACATTGTGGAACGTTATTAGCCTGATGATACATTGTGGAACGTTATTAGCCTGAGACCAAATAATGACATTCGTATATTTTCACAAATTCTGACAGCTAATTCAACGTACCTGGGAAGGTTGCTGAGTTTCTGCAGGGCGAAGTGCATGTTGTCCGTTATCCTCTGAAAAAGAAAGTGTTATTTTTATGAGAACTTGAATAAATTCAAATTCAAAGCCACCCGTTGCCCAACTCGTGGATTACCGTTGCTCGTGTAGTTAAAAACTACATACATACATTGTTTATTTAACAATTAACATACCCTGTACGCCTGTTCGTTCCCAGTCGACAAGAAGGTATCACGTACAGAGTGACTGATGGAGATGTCAACCTCAAGGTAAAGGTTGTCTCGTCGTTTAGTCAGGAACTCCGCGACCTGATGAAAAAACAAAAGACAACTTGTTTCCTCAATGGGTCTTGTCAATGCCCCATTCACACCAAAACTTGCTTAGTTAAACTTGGTTTTTCTAGCTTTTATAATCTGAGAGCATTTCACGTAAGAATCAAACTATCTGGTATTTATACTATGCAACACAAAGGACAGTTTACCAGCAGTTTTGTGCCAGATATTTTGCTAAACCTGTTTAGTTAAACCACTTTAAAACATGTTTTAGCCTCAGTGTGAATGGAGCATTCAGCTAACTCATTCTCAATGTTGCTTGAATTTGTTTAGTACAAAACGTTGAGGAAGAATATGGCTGCAAATAGAAACCCCCATGATCCTTCAGGGTCGTGCCTTTCATACTTTATGAGTTATACAGTGAGTGCGTTCCCACCTCGTGAGGATTGCTGGGATTTTCCAAATGGTTGATTTGCCGCTGAATTTCTCTCAACTCAGCGCCTACGAGTAGAAAAGAAAATACGACAAGTTAATGAGAATTTAACACTCTTTTGCTTTTTTTAAAACATGAAACGCGTTATTTATTTACCGATGCCCTCGGTGCCTCCCCAGTCAGCGGTAACACCAGCAAACTCAAGCTTCTGCGTTCCTAAGCGGGCAGTAGAGCTACCAAGTCGTGCATGCGCACAAAGGTATTGACAGATATCATGTAGTGCTGAAATCAGTCGCTGTGAAACAAGAAAGTAGCGACATCAGACATCATTCCAAAGCAACAAACAAACGGTCAGTCAGTCAGTCAGTCAGTCAGTCAGTCCGTCGGTAAGTCAGTCAGTGAATCGACTAGTCAGTCAGTCAATCGACTAGTCAGTAAGTCAATCGACTAGTCAGTCAGTCAGTCAGTCAGTCAGTCAGTAAGTCAATCAGTTCAGTCAGTAAGTCAATCGACTAGTCAGTCAGTCAGTGAGTCAGTGAGTCAGTGAGTCAGTGAGTCAGTCAGTGTGAGTGTGAGTTAGTCAGTCAGTCAGTCAATCAGTGAGTCAAACAGTTCA
>JAUJYZ010000794.1:77500-195000 GCA_033675265.1 Actinostola sp. cb2023 | reverse complement strand
TACACAGGTAGCCCAGCGAGAATACACAAAACAACCTCGTTGTGCATGGTATCATATTAATACTGATGCATAGAATATTAAGAACGCAACAATGGAACACACGGTTATGCGTTCATGATGTTTTACTTACGTGCATAAGACCTTCTCTCGTCCTGAAACTAAAATTCCCGACATGCTTTTCGTCAAGTTCTTGGATGGCAAGCGGGAGGTACGCTGGTGTGTATCTAGAAAATGTAAAGAAAAATCATTGTAAATCGGTTGGTTTTAGGGGGGTAGAGTGGGGATACTATTTGATACTAGTGTAATGCACTAAAAAAAGAAGTCGTCAGTATGACGTCATCCTCACCTATCAATCCTACTGTCGTCCTCTTGTACGAGTGTAATCAATACTGACTCGGTGTCTGTCTCGGGTTTCGCTTGAGCAAAGTCGAATGACACGATGCGAAGAAAAGCGTGGTACTCGTCAAACCCGATCTCCTTGGCGCGCCGACGATATAGCTGGTCAGCGGAAACAAAATGACGATGTGTTATGTACTAAGGTATTTGATTAGAAATTAAAAAAAGTGACGTCATTATCTGGTTACCTTGGTTACCACTTCTGTTTCCTGAGCGCAGAGAATAAGTCGATGTCGTAGAGTAATTACCTAAGAAAAAGGAGATAACATTGGACATGTCTTCAACACATCCCACCGCCTAACCCAACCTCTAACTATTCCTGATATATTTATATATTTTTATCTTTATTTCTTTATTTATTTTGATTTCATTTTACACAGGTTCCATATTGATATAGCAGTTTTTACAACTGAAATGGTTAACCTGTTAAAACATGTTATTATGTTATTATTAGTGTTCTACGTAACGTACTTCTAGGAGTCTTGACCAGATGCTGCTGAGTATTCGACGTTTTTCTTTGAGGGATTTTCGTCCTCCTTTTTTGTTTTCTTCTGCGCTGATTAGCGATTGTCCAACCTCGCAGACAAACTGCGGGTCCTCAATGAACACTTCAGAAAATAACTGAAACAAAAACATGCAAAGAATTACATAAATTAGACAAACTAGCAAACAACACCAAACTATTATATATTTGTATTTTACTAATTCTTGCGAGATTCCTAGTTCAGACTTGGAGACTGGGGACGAGTTGTCGAAAGGGCTTTACCAAATATGGACTTGGTTACCAAATAAGGGCTTTATCAAATACACACTGCAGTCAAATGTCTGAAAACACCGAAAGTTAAACAAATTACTTCAAAGTTAAGCTCTAAAATTCTACAGGTTAAATATTTTTTTATTTTCTATAAACTACGAGTTTACCTTTTTACTTTTTTATTTATCAAAAAAGTTATTGGAGTTTGTAGTTACGTTTGGCGAGCCAAAATGGTCGACTGTTTTTACATTCTTCCTTATTGTTGATGCAGGAGAAAGCTCGCGCATGCGCAGACGTTTGACCGCGGTGTGTACCAAATATGGACTTGGTTACCAAATAAGGGATTTGCCATTGTTCTAGTCGTATAGTGCGCACTTGGAGAATGGAGACAACTGGTGGAGTGGCCTCGTATACCAAATAAGGAATGAATGTTAACGGAGTAATGCTTACGTCTTTCTGAGTCTGTACTGAGAAGCTATTCCCACTCGGTTCCAGTACCTCCCATTCCTTTAGTAACACCTCAACAAGTCGTTTCTCCATTGAGATCATCTCACCAGTGCTTTTGGGTTTATGAATGTCCATGAAATTCTAATAGAAAAATAATAGAATTACAAGAACTAGAGATTACAGTCATAGTACTTTAAAACGATTCAAACAGGCAAACAAAAAGAACGCGGAAAATTATGCGAACATGCGCAGTATTGTGTTGCACAGTGTATTACATACTGTAGAACCCCGCTCACTCAAGTGATTCACTACATGTTGACATATTTCTAGTGTTGCACAGTGTATTACATACTGTAGAACCCCGCTCACTCAAGTGATTCACTACATGTTGACATATTTCTAGTGTTGCACAGTGTATTACATACTGTAGAACCCCGCTACATACTGTAGAACCCCGCTCACTCAAGTGATTCACTACATGTTGACATATTTCTAGTGTTGCACAGTGTATTACATACTGTAGAACCCCGCTCACTCAAGTGATTCACTACATGTTGACATATTTCTAGTGTTGCACAGTGTATTACATACTGTAGAACCCCGCTCACTCAAGTGATTCACTACATGTGACATATTTCTAGTGTTGCACAGTGTATTACATACTGTAGAACCCCGCTCACTCAAGTGATTCACTACATGTTGACATATTTCTAGTGTTGCACAGTGTATTACATACTGTAGAACCCCGCTCACTCAAGTGATTCACTACATGCTTACATATTTCGTGGGTTGTACCTTAAACACGTGGTTAACGGCCTCTGGTATACGACTAACCATAGCCAGCGATGGATGAAACTCCAGCATATAAACATATTGCAAAGCTGGCCTGAAAAACAAGATAGATACAGGTTTAGTAGGTCTTATGGAACTCGTAGCCTTGTCCCCAGAGTTCTTTGCGCGCGTTGCTATACAGTGACGTCACTGCTTTCAGTTTTCTTCCGGGAGCAAAACGTCCGACATTTTGAAAACCAGCGATGCATGATGGGAGGTCGAGAAGTAGCATGGGGTCGAGTCGATGCAACTCGTGATAGAGATTATAAAGCACCAAATGGAAGAATAAAAGGAACATTTTCTGTCTTTCCTTACCGACTGACGTTTACAGCGATTAGTTGTTGTGGAATTATACGAAGAGGAAGACCAAACCCTAAAGGGAAACGAAGAGAAAGAAATGTTCAAAATTATACATCGTAAACAGGAAGTTCCGCGGTATAAAAGGCGCATGCCCAGGCCAATGTCGGGATCTCCGCAACTAGAGTCGATTTCGTATGAGTGGGAAACCTACGGCACGGAGATATACACGGTCACGGTACAGAATCGAAGACATCTATTCAACCAATCACAGCGCGCAAAATCATTGCTCAACCAATCAGAATGCTGAGACATGGCACGGCCACCGCACGGCACGAACAGTACGGTAACTACTTCCCACTCACACGAAAACGACTCTAGCTATCAGCGCGGCCTTGCATTTACTTTATAGTAAAAAAGTTGTTACCTTTGTTATCCTGACGACAAACTTTCTGCAAGTACTCTCTTTCCTCTGCAATCTAACGTCACACAAAATCACACATTAACATTGGTCACCAAACCTGTTTGACCAGTTTTCGTTTTCTTACAAACCTGTTTGTCCAGTACGTTCTTGATGAGATTGCAATACAATCTTAGATTGAGGCATTCTGCACGATAGATTCGCACGAAGTAGTTCGCTGTAAAGTCGAATCGTGGGCGCATAACCATGGTATTCGTCATCACCTTGAAAGTCAAAATATACGCAGATATATAGTATAATTGTAATGCGCATTAGATCATTTTATGTATTGTGCGCAATATAAATTATTAAATTATTATTATTATTATTATATAATTATTAAATTATTATATATATATATATTCGTGACTGTAATAGTCTAAATCAATGATATACCTGTGCCAGTTTGTTCTTCTCGTTGGTGTCAAATACGTGTTGATAGGCTTCAAAGTAACAATCTACAAGCTGAAACAAATGAATGTAAATTATAATGTTAGCACATGCAAACTTTCTAAATTATCTACGGACTGTATGGTCCCATTCTCCTCGCGTCTTTCTACTCTCCCCCATTCTTTCTCTACTCGAACTTCCCCGACTCAACTCGAACTTCTCCGACTCAACTCGAACTTCTCCGACTCAACTCGAACTTCCCCGACTCAACTCGAACTTCCCCGACTCAACTCGAACTTTCCCAACTCAACTCGAACTTCCCCGACTCAACTCGAAATTCTTTGTCTCAACTCGAACTTCTCCGACTCAACTCGATCTTTTCCGACTCAACTCGAACTTCTCCGAGTTAACTCGAACTTCCCCGACTCAACTCGAACTTCCCCGACTCAACTCGAATTAACTTCTCCGACTCAACTCGAACTTCTCCGACTCAACTCGAATTAACTTCTCCGACTCAACTCGAACTTCCCCAACTCAACTCGAATTAACTTCTCCGACTCAACTCGAACTTCTCCGACTCAACTCGAACTTCTCCGACTCAACTCGACTCAACCCGATCTTTTCCAACTCGAACTTCTCCGAGTTAACTCGAACTTCCCCGACTCAACTCGAACTTCTCCGACTCAACCCGAACTTTTCCGACTCAACTCAAACTTCTCCGAGTTAACTCGAACTTCTCCGACTCAACTCGAACTTCTCCGACTCAACCCATACTTTTCCGACTCAACTCGAACTTCTCCGAGTTAACTCGAACTTCTTCGTCTCAACTCGAACTTCTCCGACTCAATTCGAACTTCTCCGACTCAACTCGAACTTCTCCGATTCAACCATACCAACCGAACTTCTTCTAATCAACCCGAACTTTTCCGACGAGGTCATACCAGTAAAAGTCGATGAAAGAGACTATTTATTTACCTGTCTCTTGTTCTCTAGATAAGCAGCTTCATTGGTCCATAGATCGAGTAGCACCGCGAAGCGATCGACTTTTTGATGGCCGTACGACGCGATATCGATTTGATCGCCACGAAACTGAAACGAACAAGAATTTGAGGACAAAGTTTTGAACGCGTCTAGTTCTAATTGTTTACTTACCTTTGGGTGTTTAGGTAGTCTAAACTCTTTGTCTTTAGAGATGTAGTGAGAAGCAACAAGGAGAAGCTCGTTTTCCAGTTCCCTATAAAAAATGATTATGACTTCATTATAACAAAGAGCACAAGATTGATTTGGGCTTCCTGTGTCTACGGAAAGGAGGAAGCCTGGGATTCCGTTGCCGATCAAGGCTGAATGAAACCATAATATCCAGGCCTTTTAAGAACAAGTACCACAGGCAGCCCATGTGTGAGAAATACGTGCTAAAGGGGATAAACAAATCACTGTACTGAAAAAGATGGCGGATCAGTATGTTTTACCATAATCCTTTGCGCGCATAAACAACTATTCCTCGTAGAAATTGGGCTTTTGAAGCTTCAAAATTTGCAAGAGTGAGTGTGAAGCTGTTACCTGATTTATTGATGTAAAGGTGTCAGATAGTTTATAGATGCGAGTGGTACTGATTCAGGTTCGCAAAGGATTGTGGTAAAATGTACAGTCGCCATCTTGTACTGTACAGTGACAGTAGTACTGATGTAGGTTTGCAAAGGATTGTGGTAAAATGTACAGCCGCCATCTTGTACTGTACAGTGATAGTAGTACTGATTTAGGTTCGCAAAGGATTGTGGTAAAATGTACAGCCGCCATCTTGTACTGTACAGTGATAGTAGCACTGATTTAGGTTCGCAAAGGATTGTGGTAAAATGTACAGCCGCCATCTTGTACTGTACAGTGACAGTAGTACTGATGTAGGTTCGCAAAGGATTGTGGTAAAATGTACAGCCGCCATCTTGTACTGTACAGTGATAGTAGTACTGATTTAGGTTCGCAAAGGATTGTGGTAAAATGTACAGCCGCCATCTTGTACTGTACAGTGATAGTAGTACTGATTCAGGTTCGCAAAGGATTGTGGGTAAAATGCACAGCCGCTGTACAGTGGATACTTACTTGAAGTCTTTTAGCGCCGTGTCGTATACGATGAAATATCCACGTTGGTCCTGGGTATGAACGCGGCCTTCTTCCGTGCTGTAGAAATCGTCGTGATTCTCAACCTAAACAATGCATTTATTGAAATAATGATTGAATCTCGTGAATTTATTAGTAATAATAATTTATTATTATTATTATTAATACCTCTGAAAATTCCATGAACTGTGCTTGCTCCATTCTGAAACAAAGCGTACCTCTCGTTAATCGACTGAGGTTCGTACCATAGGTTATTAACGTATTTATCTATCATCTGCGTATTTTGTCAGGCATTAGCTATAGCAGTGGTTTTAGCAATCGCGCGCAGTACAAGTTCGCAATCTTAGTGGTACAGTAAAACAATCCCATAATTCCTCACGAAACATATTAGTTACTAGTTTTCCGTGAGAATGGGCCGTGGTACAACTCCTACTAAATGATATGTAAATGAATGTAGGAATACTGCAGTGCGTACCTGTATGCAGCTGGTGTGTTATGTACATACTGGTGATTACCAATACCAGATATCCCACCACCATGAAATACTCGATGCCTGGGAAATGGAAAAAGAAATAGAAAATTAATGAAAAATGAAAAAAATGAAAGTTCAAAATTGGAATTCCTTTTCTACACTAGTATTTCACAGCCGTTACTCTAATGTTCTTGTCCGTTTGCACGATCGTAAACGGTATCATCGGTCCGCCATATTGGCCGAGTAGTTTGGTATATAACTAGCCAAAAGATCATTAGAAAAATGAATTTGACTGATCGACACGGTGTGATTTACTGTACAGAGACGGATAAGCAGTTAGCTTTATAATCACGTCTTCTTTATTGTGACTATCTGATGATACAGACGAACCTCTCTACAACGGCCACGTACAGCGGTGTGATTTACTGTACAGAGACGGATAAGCAGTTAGCTTTATAATCACATCTTCTTTATTGTGACTATCTGATACAGGTGAACCTCTCTACAACGGCCACGTACAGCGGTGTGATTTACGATACAGACGGATAAGCAGTTATAATCACGCCTTCTTTATTGTGACTATCTGATGATACAGGTGAACCTCTCTACAACGGCCACGTACAGCGGTGTGATTTACGATACAGACGGATAAGCAGTTAGCTTTATAATCACGCCTTCTTTATTGTGACTATCTGATGATACAGGCGAACCTCTCTACAACGGCCACGTACAGCGGTGTGATTTACGATACAGACGGATAAGCAGTTAGCTTTATAATCACGCCTTCTTTATTGTGACTATCTGATGATACAGGTGAACCTCTCTACAACGGCCACGTACAGCGGTGTGATTTACGATACAGACGGATAAGCAGTTAGCTTTATAATCACGTCTTCTTTATTGTGACTATCTGATGATGATACAGGCGAACCTCTCTACAACGGCCACGTACAGCGGTGTGATTTACGATACAGACGGATAAGCAGTTATAATCATGCCTTCTTTATTGTGACTATCTGATGATACAGGCGAACCTCTCTACAACGGCCACGTACAGCGGTGTGATTTACGATACAGACGGATAAGCAGTTAGCTTTATAATCACGTCTTCTTTATTGTGACTATCTGATGATACAAGTGAACCTCTCTACAACGGCCACGTACAGCGGTGTGATTTACGATACAGACGGATAAGCAGTTAGCTTTATAATCACGCCTTCTTTATTGTGACTATCTGATGATACAGGCGAACCTCTCTACAACGGCCACGTACAGCGGTGTGATTTACGATACAGACGGATAAGCAGTTAGCTTTATAATCACGTCTTCTTTATTGTGACTATCTGATGATACAGGCGAACCTCTCTACAACGGCCACGTACAGCGGTGTGATTTACGATACAGACGGATAAGCAGTTAGCTTTATAATCACGTCTTCTTTATTGTGACTATCTGATGATACAGGCGAACCTCTCTACAACGGCCACGTACAGCGGTGTGATTTACGATACAGACGGATAAGCAGTTAGCTTTATAATCACGTCTTCTTTATTGTGACTATCTGATGATACAGGCGAACCTCTCTACAACGGCCACGGACAGCGGGAGAAAATATTTTGGCCGCTGTGTAGAGGTGGCCACCGTGTAGAGGTGGCCGTTGTGTTGAGGTGGCCGTTGTGTTGAGGTGGCCGTTGTGCGCATGTTTCAATAACAATACATGTGCATGGCCGACAGAAAAAAAACCGCTGAGGTGGCCGATGTAGGAGGGAGCTACTAGGTGGTCGTTATAGGAGGTGGCCGTGAATAGAGGCTGTATTACTAAACACTTACTTGGATGGCTTTTGTTTGCCGCCCTCTAGAGAGAGCCCGCCATTGTTGATGGTCAGCGTTCTTTCTATAGAACGGAAGTAATTGAGAATTCCAAGACACTAGAAAAAAGGATATAATATCCATACAGAATAAGAACGACTGAACTTTAATCCAAGATTGCTCGTGTAATACTTCCAGACAAAAATATATCGAACAGCATCGCGACATCAACTGTTGCAATACTATATCTTTCACCAGCATATTTTCTTAGTATATGTCTGTGCTGTATACTACACCACCAATACCACCAACAACAACTAGAAATACACAGAAACATTAACATATCTGCAACAGCAGCATCACCACCACCACCACCACCACCACCACCAACAACAATAACAACACCACCAACATGCACAGCAACAACTACACCAACAATATATAACAACAGCAATAACACAACAGCCAACAACATCACCAACAACACCACAGACAGCCCAACCATTCCTTTTGAAACATGTTTCAATATGCACTCTCTGCGGGCGCGTCTTGCGGGACGCACACAGGAAGCCCAACATATGACGTTACTCAGCGCGCGCGCTCTACCACAGGAAACCCATCAAAAAAAGACGCAAATATCATTGAATTATTTAGTAGCCTCAAAAGGAATGGTTGGGCTGCCTGTGGCAACACCAACAGCCAACAACAACACAACGAACAACAACTACACCACTAAGAATAAGAACAACAACACTTTTAATTATATTCGCCGATAGTATTAAACCCACCGTTCTTTGTAAATCTCGAAGTCTCAAATGTCTCAGGAATAAAAACGACATGTAAGCTCCTTGCAACATGTTGGCATGGGATTTGGAGTCATCGTCTTGTAAACCAAGCAACTCAACTGCTGAGCCAAGGTCAAACTCACCAGCACCGCCACCAACTCCTAGTTCATCGTCTGCGACTTTTGTATCGAAGTCTAGAACATCCTCTCGTGTTAAACTGTAAAGTAAACAATTATTACTAAGAGTGACATCCTAGCTTCCTTAGCCTGCGAATACAGCCGCTTTTTGGCGGTCGCACCACAGGGAGACCCCTGTGGCACGACCGCCAAAAAGCGGCTGTATTCGCAGGCTATAGCTTCCTCTGTAAGGAGATCAATCTGGGCGTGGCTTGAGTTTTATTTGACCCCTAAAATTTACCATTCTAAAACAGATAGACAAATAAGAGCCGTAGCCACCAACACAGTATGACGACGTGCAACCCTAAACGATACCTTTAATGGCTGAACATATTGGCATTCCGTCGTGAACACCATAAGTGATACCAAAAACGGAAATATTAATTTACACTCTGAAAAGAGACGACGATCATCCTCGCCCCTTTCACATGGGAGTTTCCCCCCCCCCCCCCCCCCCCCCCCCCTCCAGGGGGGTCATCCTTTCCAGCGCTCGTCGTAGAGCAAGACAGTCCCATGATTTCCTTACCTTGCTGATGCGTACTTGAATATCTTCTTCCACACCGCCGCTGTGTCGTTTTGAGTCCTGTGTGTAGTTACCGATGCAGGGTAAGGTTTGGGCGGTTCTATGACAGCTTTAGCATGTTCTCGTAACGCAGTAATTACTCGCTAGGAACAAATGAAAACGTTTCAAAATGGACGAATAACAAACCTGAGGTGATTATAGATTCATTTTCGTATGAGTGGGATTAGTAGTTACGGTACGGTTCGTGCCGTGCGGTGACGGTAACGTGTGGTGCCGTGTCCAAGCATTCTGATTGGTTGAACAATGATTTTGCGTGCTGTGATTGGTTGAATAGATGTCTTCGATTCCGTACCGTGACCGTATATCCGTGCCATGGGTCTCCCACTCCGGCATACGAAAACGACTCTATACTGCTAGAGAGTGCCGTAGTTTCGCGTATACGATCGAAAGCGTTATATACCATATATATAGGCATACTCACTGAGCTATCTTGGACATGAAGAAATCTTGCATGAGACTTGAGAAGCTAAACGAAAAAGAAGTATATGCATGAGTACAGAGCATGCTCGAGAATCCAGCGGTGCTCTTCTGCGCGGGCTCGGACAGTCTGCTCAGTATTATTATCCAGCAACTATTATCATTTGTTTATTTTACTTACTATACTTCACCAGAAAAACTAGATGAAAAATAAAATAAGTTACACCATTATTAACATACATGCATGCAGGTCTATGTTCGTTGCTTATAGTCTCGTCACGCAACGCCATGCCCAGAGAGAGCGTTGCGTGATGACACCGGGAGACTACCATACCTCATCAATGTGGCCTTCTTGCTTCAGTTTGGACATCACTTTGATTTGGTTGCCATCTCTTGCGGGTCTGAGAAAAAATGATTAAAATCATTGTATTCAAGGGAAAAGAAGCTGCAGTGTAGCGCGGTCAGCGGATAAACACACAAGTCCTTACCTCAACTGAATAAAAGACGTCCAGTTTGATGCCAGTCTAAACGTGTGAAGAACTCCCTGGCTTCTTATCTTAGCGTCACCAAATTCCTGTTCAAACAACAACATTTATTATTCTTTGATTTGCCTGCGCAATGACACAGACTATACCGTCCATTTACCAGCCTGTCCCAACCCCACCCTCCACAGTTCAACCTCATCTCGTTACCTCCATGGAAGTGTCATACGTAGGGAATTTACCAGCCTGTCCCAACCCCACCCTCCACAGTTCAACCTCATCTCGTTACCTCCATGGAAGTGTCATACGTAGGGAATTTACCAGCCTGTCCCAACCCCACCCTCCACAGTTCAACCTCATCTCGTTACCTCCATGGAAGTGTCATACGTAGGGAATTTACCAGCCTGTCCCAACCCCACCCTCCACAGTTCAACCTCATCTCGTTACCTCCATGGAAGTGTCATACGTAGGGAATTTACCAGCCTGTCCCAACCCCACCCTCCACAGTTCAACCTCATCTCGTTACCTCCATGGAAGTGTCATACGTAGGGAATTTACCAGCCTGTCCCAACCCCACCCTCCACAGTTCAACCTCATCTCGTTACCTCCATGGAAGTGTCATACGTAGGGAATTTACCAGCCTGTCCCAACCCCACCCTCCACAGTTCAACCTCATCTCGTTACCTCCATGGAAGTGTCATACGTAGGGAATTTACCAGCCTGTCCCAACCCCACCCTCCACAGTTCAACCTCATCTCGTTACCTCCATGGAAGTGTCATACGTAGGGAATTTACCAGCCTGTCCCAACCCCACCCTCCACAGTTCAACCTATCTCATCTCGTTACCTCCATGGAAGTGTCATACGTAGGGAATTTACCAGCCTGTCCCAACCCCACCCTCCACAGTTCAACCTCATCTCGTTACCTCCATGGAAGTGTCATACGTAGGGAATTTACCAGCCTGTCCCAACCCCACCCTCCACAGTTCAACCTCATCTCGTTACCTCCATGGAAGTGTCATACGTAGGGAATTTACCAGCCTGTCCCAACCCCACCCTCCACAGTTCAACCTCATCTCGTTACCTCCATGGAAGTGTCATACGTAGGGAATTTACCAGCCTGTCCCAACCCCACCCTCCACAGTTCAACCTATCTCATCTCGTTACCTCCATGGAAGTGTCATACGTAGGGAATTTACCAGCCTGTCCCAACCCCACCCTCCACAGTTCAACCTCATCTCGTTACCTCCATGGAAGTGTCATACGTAGGGAATTTACCAGCCTGTCCCAACCCCACCCTCCACAGTTCAACCTCATCTCGTTACCTCCATGGAAGTGTCATACGTAGGGAATTTACCAGCCTGTCCCAACCCCACCCTCCACAGTTCAACCTCATCTCGTTACCTCCATGGAAGTGTCATACGTAGGGAATTTACCAGCCTGTCCCAACCCCACCCTCCACAGTTCAACCTCATCTCGTTACCTCCATGGAAGTGTCATACGTAGGGAATTTACCAGCCTGTCCCAACCCCACCCTCCACAGTTCAACCTCATCTCGTTACCTCCATGGAAGTGTCATACGTAGGGAAGGTTCGTAGTTGTTCTTGTTTTGAGAAGACTTTCTTGAACCGTCTGGTTACCATGGTGAATAGATCCATTTCATCAGCATTGGTGTTGATTTGATTGATTTCCTACAAAAAGAAATGTATTACGTCACGGTAACAAAACGATGGTGACGACGAATGAGTTGTCAGCGGTTGATGGTCAGAATTAAGGCTAGTTAGTGAGTGATGATGATGATCATCAACATCATCGTTAGTAGTAATAATAGAATTATCATTATCGTTGTCATCAGCATCATCTGCACATAAGCTAAGAAACTGCAACAGTAACAGTGCGCCGGTAATGTGAAGAGAAGCCGGGGGGGGGGGGGGATTACCAGGGATTCGAATGAGTCCGTGCTATTGGCTGTACCGTGCCAGTGCGGTGATTGTCAGATCATGCGAACTCTGTTCTATCTAACACGTTACAACCATGGCCTACCATATCAATAGAGTAACATGACATCAAGAACTGTAGAAGCGATTTCAGCTGCGCCAGTAAGGTGTGGTGCAGAGGTAGCAGCAAGGAGATCTCATTGGACGCTAAACCTCCTCCAGAAGCCGCTGCTGCAGCAGCAACAGATGGGTTTGAAGTAGACACCAACTGGTATGGAGACAGACTCAAGGGGGGAGGGGGTGGTACATTGGCATCAGGTGTTGGTCTCAGGACATGAAGATGTGTGGTAATGGAGACTTGGCTTAGAATACGTTTTAGTTTTGATCTGTTGGTGGCAGACACACACTGTTTCCTTTCCACTTCTTCTGTTTTTTCTTCTTTTTCGATTTCATGTGGTTTGATGAAGTTTTTATGCATCCATGGAAGCCACTCGATCACCTTGGGAGATTTATAATAATAATATACTATACATTATATTACTGCTGTTTCAAAAACCATTGTGGATAAAAAAAATCCAAGACCGAAAGGCAGCATGGGTAATATTGCTTGTTCAGTTGTTGGTTCTCAATAAAAGAAGTCGTTCTTTTGTGGTTTATGAATTTTAAATGTTAAAATGACATCAACGGCTATATGCCATATAGTCACTTCTATTTAAAGGTTATATTAGATACTGGTAAATGTAGCTAACAGGTGCATGTAAACACAAAGTATTGCTGCCAGGCATCATGGACGGTGGATAGAGGGTCTTTAATATAGAGTGCAGGATGAAATGACTCGGAGAGTACTCGATAAGTGCTCAATGAGTACTCGATAAGTGCTCAATGAGTGGTCGATAAGTGCTCAGTGGGTGGTCGATAAATGCTCACTGAGTGGTCGGTAAGTGCTGAGTGAGTAGTCGATAAGTGGTTGATGAGTGGTCGATAAGTGCTCAGTAATTAAGTTAGACTGTGAATTGTCCCTCTTTTCCCTCTAGACTCAGTCGAACGAGAGAGAAAGAAATCCCGGATGCATGAGAATTGGGGAGAGAAGGGGGTGGGATAAGAGGTCGATGAGTGGTTAATAAGTAGTTGTACATGGTATACATATTTGTAAGTTGTTCAAAAGTGCACGGTGAGTAAGGCATCAATAAGTAAATGGTTGTAGTTAAGTGGTCATACAGTAAATAATTGATAGTGGTCACAATATAAAATTTAAGTAAGTGGTCGGCCGAGGTAGTCATCTAACCACGTCTCCCCGTGACTTCCAAATTTAATATTTTTCTGAATACAATACTGAGCCAACAGTTCATATCTTTTCGTACCCTTAAAAATGAATTAATCCTCTTCACAGAATGCATGTGACACACTAGCCATCTGGTGTATATCAGGAGATCTTCTAAAGTCACCGAGTCCATAGCAGAACCACTATTAGCCAATGCTGCTTCTCTTGCGATGGCAAGTCTTCTTGATCTGTAGGCTGAGTCGTGGTATTCTTCCATGATGTGACTGTGAATTTAAATGCATTTATAAGATTTTCACATGACACAATTTATTATAGACAATGAAACTAGTGCACTGGATGCCACTTTCTTTTGACTGTCAGCATTGCTTACAGTGAGACATATGCATTTGTTTTCAAAAATATGTAACTTAAACATGAAATGGGAAGAAATCGAAAAAGAAAAAAAAAGAAAATATAAATGAGAACGGAAAAATGGGAATGAAATCTTATTCAATCTATAAATTATGTAATGATTTAATTTGCATTAAAAAGTTTGAAATGGAAATGGAAGGGAAATGGAAGGGAAATAGGCAGGACCAATAAATCATATCTCAGCATGGCTCAGTGTGGCTGTTATTAATAAGATGTACATGTTGTTATTTTGTTTATATTTTTTCAAATCACAATTTTTGTCTCAAATAATCATAAGAGTGATGTGGAGGTGCGAGCAAAGCCAAAATGATAAACCCCCAAAAAGTCCACATTTTTAGGCTAAAGCTCAACACCAAGTTGTTTGGAAATCTACCTTAATCTTTCTTGATAGGCAGGGAAAAGACTCTCGATTGCTTTAGAGTGTTCATTGAATCTTGCCCATCGTAGCATGTGCATATATTTACATTGAACAAGATGTACAATTCTGTCTGTAAAGAACTACAATCAACAAAACACCATATTAGTCATTTATCAACAAGAACAGACAAAGAGCTTTTGATCGTATCAAAAGCTAAATTCTCCTTTAGGCCAATTGAATTCTAAAGGAGAATTTAGATTTTGATCACAAGTCGCTTAATTAGAAGAGCCCTGATCAGTCATGATGTTGATACTGTAGTGACATTATGTTATGGATCATCAACTTCTCTGATTGGTCTAATATAGAAACCATTCAAATGTTCAAACTGTCAAATATGGTCAACTCTCACACCCATCAGAGCAGCATATCCTCCTTTATGGAAATAGTACGGACCTCACACTCAGTTAATAAGAGGTACATTTGTAGCATATTTTGTATGACTATGAAAAACCACGGCACATGGCATGATGGCACAGTATGTCCATGCCATAAATTTTTCACAGTCTTACAAAATCTGTATGAATATCATGAATATGTGACACGTATCAATAAATCATCATCATACCTGATGTAGTAATAACGGAATACTTTTAGCTGTATACTCTAAATTATTGCATGTCTCCATTTCTTCCTGCATCACATCAGCTTGTATAATTAACGGTTGTGCTTCTCGGACCTGGAAAGTGGACCATCAGTTAATTAGCAACTATTTTTGTGTCATTATTATTTGCCTGAAATGTAGAATGAATGTGCATATACATGTACTTCAATTCGCAGCACTTCACTTTCTGTTAGAAACGACTAGTTTAAAGCTCTCAGTATTTCACATGCATAAGGGATTGGTCATAAAGTACAGGGGGGGTAGGGGGGATCTGAAAACAGGGGGGGGGTGTGAAAACAGGGGGTGGGTTGAACTCTTTAAAAGGGGTGGGTTGTCTGAAAAACTGGGTCCGAAAAACTGTACATTATAGGGGGTGGGTCATGCTAAAAGTATCATACTTCTAGGCCTGGTATTAAATAGAAAAAAAATGTCAATGTTTATATTCATTGTGCAGTGAGCATATATAAATCATGTATCAAGATTATAAGCGCTTGGTAGAAATGGCAGACGTTTTATAAGAATTCATTAAACATTTTAAATAAGCTGTATATATCGTTTGTACAATGTACCTGAAGACTTTTTGTCAAGGCAAGTTTTCTCTCTCTTTTGAAATGCTCCACATCTTTAGGCAAAGGAACAGACCTGTGAGATCAAGATAGACATAAAACACACAGCATTATGCCAAGACAACAGAAATAATTATAGCTGACCCCTTGTCAACTAAACTGTAAAATATCAACTGCTCAAAAAATATTCGAGAGTCGGATATATCAAAGTCAAACAGCAGTGAAAATACTAACATTTTGTAGGTAGATTGACACATTTATTTAAAAGTATATTTATTATTCATGAAAAGCCACTACAGTGTTCGATTAAATGAACGCTATTTACGAACCAGATCCAACACGAAACGGAATATTCTGCGCGCGGACTATAAAAGCAATATTATTCCAGTGTTTTTCCAATTCATCTTAAACTCTACGTGATACCGGAACAGTAAAGATTTCCGATATCCAATACTCGGCACAGCACGGTGGCTGATGAGCGTTATAAATGAATTTCGCATAGCAACAATGAGCTCCTTGAATTG
Organism: Actinostola sp. cb2023; assembly: GCA_033675265.1. Lineage (NCBI taxonomy): Eukaryota > Metazoa > Cnidaria > Anthozoa > Actiniaria > Actinostolidae > Actinostola > Actinostola sp. cb2023. Next base: position 178,848 of record JAUJYZ010000794.1, on the reverse strand, counting down.
GCCGGAAAGATCACTTCTGGTGTGTAACTTTTACGTGAATTTTATGTTGTTTCAAGCAATAAAATAGAAAGATAAAACATTGGTGTATTCATTATATTTGATTAGAATCCAAAGGTAAAACTGTGAATAAAACAAACTCACCCAAAAGCTTTCATAGGACCGAGTTGTAAAAAGTTCCCTTCTTCTACTTCATTTTGGAGTTCCTTTAATTCCTTTTTCAAATCGTCTTCCAAGGATTTTACTTTATCTGAAGAGGAAATTTCATATATTCCCTCCATGGTTAAGTTGGAATTCCGTGGAAGTGTGATAAAGCAAGGATTATTGCAGCGTGAAGGAACGATTTCACGGTGTTTTGGCAGCCATGTTGCTCATTTTGTTACCATGAGAGCGGCCCTCGTCTTCATGTTTATAATCCTCCCTCCCCCTTCCCCCCATAGCAAGTATTTTAACGCTTGTTAAAAATTGATAAATAATTAACGTTTTCGTTTTGTATTCATTTTCGAGTAAAAATTATTCAGACTTGAAAGAAAATCGAAATAATTTGCGTGAAATTGAATTTATTCAAATTAGAAATATTTTTTAACAATTAGCGATCTCTCTCTCCCCTCCCCTGAGGGTAAACTGTTGTTACCACGAAAATTCAAATATAAAACTGCAGATTTGAACTGATGCCACTATGCACCCGTTCTTAGTTTCGGGATCCCTAGGTGCATAGGAGACTAAACTGATGCTTGATCATGAAAGAAATGAGAAAACTAACAAGAAAAACTTTCTTTTTTGTTCACGTCAGTGAACAGCACACCGGTCATGCTCACATCAGCGGCTGATGATCAATTCTTCGAAAGTAAGGAAATATTGGGATAAAATAAGGTAAAACTTTTAAAAATATAAAGAGAAGTTGCTCTTTCAGTGATTCAAGAATCCCAAGTGCTAATTTTATTCAAACAAAAGACATATTCATAGTTTTACGCACAAGGTTATTTTTAGTCTATCAGTAAAGTGCTACTTAGACGAAAATCGATCGAAATTTAATTTAGCTGAAACTTCATTGAATAATTCTTCAAGGGTCTAATAATAACTTGTTAAAATCTTTTTTCGATATTCCAGAGGGAAGTACTATATTTTTATGAATCCTTAGAGGAGTCAGTGACGTCATCTACTCAATCAACCCAATATTCAGCTCAATACATTTCTTTGTATTTTGTGAGTCAAAATATCTCAATGTTTTGTTCAGATAACAGCTCTGCAAGACAACTGGTCAGACAATCAATCCTAAGCACAAATAAGGGGTGGACCATTAGAAATGTTGGGAGGGGGGGGGAGGGGGGGGGGGGGTGACAATTCCCCCCAAAAAATTCCTGCAAGTACCCTACCCTACCACCTAAAAAAATTTTCTGCAAGCAAGCAGGACAGTTGACAACATGCTATCTGGAGGCAAAATGTATAGAAAGGCAGCTTCAAGCAGGATTTTTTTAGGTGGTAGGGTACTTGCAATAATTTTTTTGGGACATTTTTTCTTTGCAGGAATTTTTTTTGGAAAATTGTCACCCCCCCCTCCCCCAACATTTCTAATGGTCCACCTCTAATGTAAGAAAACTCCTTCACCCAAACTTTTAGCTTCATAGAAATAAAATAATTCAAGAAACTAAACACAAAGAAATGTATGGAGCCAAGCTGTGTTGATTGTTAGGGTTGAGTAGATGACCTCACTGACACTTCTAAAGATTCATAAAAATGTAATACTTCCCATAGGAATTTTGAGAAAACACATTAACCAGTGATTGCTGTATGGCTCTTTGAGATTATTTCAGTGAAGTTTCAGCTAAGTTAAATTTCATCCGATTTTCGTCTAAGTAGCACTTTAAAGATAGATTATCGTACATAACCCAAAATTCAAGGGGGGGCAGTACGTATTCACAACAACAACAAAATAAAAATAGTACAGTTCTCTGTACTTTTTGGTATCTTTTTCGCCTTGCTAGGGGGGGGGGGGGGGGGGTGATAACCACAAAGATCAATTACATTTAAAACTGTAATAAGCCTTTTGCAGGAATATTTTCACTGGTTGTACTGGAAGGGGGGGACTGGTTGTACTGGAAGGGGGGGGGGCTGGTTGTATTGGAAGGGGGGGGGGGGGGGAATCTGACGTCTTACAGAGGATCAGTAATGTCACTCATTACCGCAATGAAAACTGAGTGTATGAAATAATTTTCAACCTTTAGGATCTTTCTAAAAGAGCGTCTAGCTAAATTCATTCGTCATCAAAACGATATATCAGCACGTGACTGTAATTAGGCTTGACACAGCGTTGCGTGACGAAGAAGGAAACGGCTGGGAAGGAGATCAAACTTACTGTGCACTTTCTTGAACTATTGCGCTCAACCGATCGAGGCGATGTTCGTTTATTGCACTCCCGACGGAAACCGTCCAGACTTCTCCGCTCTAATCCGTGAGATTCACTATGCTTTTTCAGTGCTTTCAGTGTAGCTTTCTAAAATATACCCCCAATATACCCGACGTCAGACAAGCGTCTGGATGGGGTTAACTGACAACTGACAAATGGCCTGAAATTTAACTGTCAACTGACATTTATGTAACCTATGTTTAACTGACAATTTGACGAACTGCTAAAAGAAAATTATGTTCTTTTTCCCCTTTTTTTTTGGTTGATTTATATGTTTTGATACCGGATATGACCGAATAATAAAGGCATTACTGTGAAATAAAGTATCAAGCTGTGCTGGTATCTAGTTACTTGGGCTTCCTGTGGAATGCCCAAGTCTAAGATTACAGACGGTTATTTTTATATTTCTACGCCAATTCTGCAAGTGGTCACCATAGCGCATGCGTGATTACCGCTGACGGCATCGCAGGCTATTATTTACGAATAAATACCGACTGATGAAATACCGATCATTTGCCGAATAATAAAGCCGGCTAGTGCGCATGCTATCCAAATGTGTGTACTAAATATTCGAAGGCTCGATATCACATGGTTTTTCAAAGCGTGCTTGTCAGCATCTTTCTAGACTGAGATTGAGAATTATGTTGTGTCTTGCGAAGAAAGCTTTGGAAAGAATGATGCCTTATACGCTCATCTCGCATACAAACGCAGACGCCGTTCGTGGTAGACCTACACTAAAAGATGTCGAGCGTTTTCGGAACGGGTCGGTCCACGAACTCAATAGCAAATCTAGCAAAGTTAAAACGAGTTCTTATGAGATTACAAATGAGCCATATATGAGCCCAAACTACGAAAAAACTGACAAAACTATGACTTTTGACTTAACAACAAACTCTAGCGCTGAAACGATCACCTCAGATGTCAAGAAAACCAAGATTCTTCGACTTGATGAGCAGCACTTCGAAGACGAAGGTAACACAAACAACAACACGCCAGTCGCCATATTGGATAAAGCGAAAGAGACTCAACGAAGCACCTGGAATAGTAGATGTCCAAGCTTAACTCTTACGTTAAATATCCTGATTCTTTTGTTTGTTTTTTAATGTGTTTAATGCTTGTAAAGTACGATTAGATATTGTGTATATAATGACTATTATTGTACAAACAATCGTGAATGTTGGTTTGTACTGTGTATGGAAGATAGAAGATATGCTCAATACCCTTGAAGAGTGTGATGTACTGGAGAAAGTTATCAATCTAACCAATGTACGTGAGCATAATGATGTTATGGTGTCAATAAAAGTACAAGAATTCAGATCTCGTTATGCGAAATATTTATATTATAATTGTACTCGTGTTGTATGCAAATATCAAGGCTAATTACGTATGCATGCTCTACTGAGTCACGCAACGAGTGACTTAAATTCTGCAAGTAATACATGTAGGCTAAAACTACTTCTGTATGATGATACAAGCTATTAGGTTTCACATTTAAAATCTATCAAAACAGCTTTATTAAGAAGCCCAAGTTCACGCTAGTAGAGCGTCTAGTTTCAAATCAGTTATAATTTGACATCGACATAATTTGTCACATGATCCATGCAAGCCGGCCGCGCGCTTTTGTCAGCTATTAGCCACTTCCAAATCGAGCAGGGGACTGGTACCAAGTCCGTAAAACTAATTCAATTTGATACTAGTAAAATTGGGCATCATTTTCTGAGAGAGCAGATCAAACTTAGCTAGTCTGGAAAGTTTGGTGAACTTCGGCTTAATATTGACGATGCTAGAGGGCATCAAAGATGACTGCTATTTTCACATACAAACTCTGTAATTTTTTTACGTTGTCCATCCAAACCATATCTCATTCACTGTAAAATTTTGGCTGGACAACACAATTTCAAAAGTTTATAATTCCGACAAAATTCGCCCAAATCACATCAAACTTTTTCGTAATTACATTAATTTTAATAAACTCATTCCCAGTCCCCTGCTCGATTTGATAGTGGCTAATTAAAGGTCATTGTTGGATTTCACAGCTTCGGATCAGACACGGCTTTTGAACGCCACAGAAGTCGTATACCAGTAATGAATTGAGAACAGTAGATTCTATAAGTAAACACCTTATATCCAGTCTAGGCATAAAGGAACTTGCCGTCAAATATCGGGCCTTGGAGGTTTTGACCTCAAGATCTATAGCACGGCCCGCAATGGAGGAAAAACAGAAAACTTTGCCATCACTACTGATGCTCAATGGCAATCTGAGTTTATACCAAACATGATATGTTGACTGGTGATAACACAAGTGAACTAAATGGTATGTTTGTAAATACAGTATATTCATTGTTACTATTAAACTCGGCTAGGATCGAACAAGGCAACCCAAAATGAAATGGTACGCACTAGAAGCACTCACGATCATATGCTTTGAAGATGTTGCCGATAAAGATGATGATGATGATTATAATTATAATTATTTATTTTTATCATGATATATAAAATCATTAATCTTTGTTCAATTGAACTCTGCTCTGAAATTGCAGACCTTTTAATGATGTCAGAAAAAAAAACAATGAAATTTGGAAAAACTAACGTGTTAAAATGGAAATAATACTCATGGTAAAAGTCGTAAAAGTGCTATGGGAACTAAAGAAAACCATTAGTTCATTATTAATTGCCACTTAACTGACAACTGACAAATGGCCGAAATTTTAACTGACAACTGGCTTTTGTACCCCCCGGAAGGAGGGGAGGACGGTTATAGCCATAGCCTCTACCCCACTAGCTGACAAAACATTTTTGGATCAGTGAAACATGAATTTCCAAGAAAATTCGCTACATGTATTTATTCAGATTCTGTGCAAGTTGGGATTTAGAATATTAAAGTCTTCTCTATTACTTAAATACGATTTTATATACAAGTATATTCTATATGATATTCATATTTCTAATTAATTCATTCTATAAACGGTGTTTGAAACAAGGCGTAGAAAGATAAGACCATGGTCAACGTGTCTGCATGATAGGAATGAATGATTCCGCTACTGAAGATTAGATGAATGAGAAGGATTTTACGAGAATGAACACGACAGTACTATTGATTTCCAAATCCGTCAGTATTCTTCCTCAGTTTCCGTGATTTTCATATCACACACAAATCACCGAGTCGAGCTAGTAAACTGAAGTAAAAGTTTTGAATACTCCATTGACCATATACCCTGCTCGGTAGTGCTTGGTATACAGCTATTTCAAAAAAGGTTGGTGAAGGTTTTGTTGCATCTTGCATACCAAGCCCGAAATGTATTGTGGATCATAGATAAATAATGTCAGCATGCACATACAGAAGAAAATATGCCGGCTCCTTATTGTGAAGACAAAGTTTGGGAAAATTCCCAGAGTTCACATAGTGCATTTCGGGCTTGGTATGCAAGATGCAACAAACCTTCACCAACCTTTTTTGAAATAGCTGTATAGTCTCCAAAGTAGTTAAATATTCCAGTGATCTTCGTGCAATTAGATGTAGATGCACTTTCAACATGCTACATTTATTTCTAAGTTTTTATTGCATGCCATTAATATCTGATATTAAAGGGGCAGTGTCAAGCCATATGACCGCGTAAGCCTGGGTACGAAGAAGCGAGAAATAATAAAAGTCCACCGTGGACTTTTATTATTATCGATGTTTTCAATCCGTTTCCATCGACCTTAATCATGTTTGTTCAAGCGTCTAATGGATCACTAGTAATAATTCAAAGCATGTTCTTCATTTTCAACAATTCCTAGTGGGGATTATTTCATCTTAGAACTGACTTTGAAGCCGTTGAAAAAAGTGTCGATCTCAGCCGTTGAGAGGCAGGCCGCCATCATCCTCGAGTGAAGAAAACCGAATTGTAAACCGGCAATTCTGGTCGATTGCGAAGGAATCTTGATCATCAATCGTAGGTGCAGTACTGTTCATGACTTTTGAAGAGAAAAACTCACGTAGAACGACTTGTAAACCGGTGAGCTTCCCACCATCTACTTATGTGTTGGGCTTCCTGTGTCTTATTTGATCGGCCGTTGGAAAATGATATCGCCGTGAATTCACTTCTTGAATTCAGTCTTTTTGATATATTGAAGTTCTAAAATTGCTTTTTAAATAAAGATTAGTATCTACATGAGTCTTGTAGGTCATTTATTTAGCGATTAGAACGGTTTTAGGGGGGTTTTGTAACTCACTACCGGGCAAGGTAGGCTTCTCGAGTGTTATTGTTTTGATTTTAATGCGCATGCGTGAGGCTTGACACTGCCCCTTTAATATCAATGCCACTCGCGCTCGTTGTGCATCTACGAAGACTAGCCACCGATCAAATTTCATTACCAAATATGGTATCTCATTACCTAATATGCTGTCATTACCAAATATGGTATTAGTCATTTCCAAATACGGTATTTCATTACCAAACATGGTATTTCATTACCAAATATGGGATTTCATTACCAGCTATGCTATAGCTATTTCATTACCAAATATGGTATTTCATTTCCAAATACGGTATTTCATTACCAAATATGGTATTTCATTACCAGCTATGATATTTCATTACCAAATATGGTATTTCATTACCAGCTATGCTATTTCATTACCAAATATGGTATTTCACTACCAAATATGGTATTTCATTACCAGCTATGCTATAGCTATTTCATTACCATATACGGTATTTCATTACCAGCTATGCTATTTCATTACCAAATATGGTATTTCACTACCAAATATGGTATTTCATTACCAGCTATGCTATAGCTATTTCATTACCAAATCAGTACGGTATTTCATTACCAGCTATGCTATTTCATTACCAAATATGGTATTTCACTACCAAATATGGTATTTCATTACCAGCTATGCTATAGCTATTTCCGTTCCAAATACGGTATTTCATTACCAGCTATGCTTTTTCGAAAGCAGAAACAACATAGGAATCAGTTGACTTATGGCGCAACATAAACGCCAGTTAGCAATGTGATTGACTGGGCGAGAAAAGGTTTGCATGTCTCTCTAGATCTGGATCTACTGGATAGTAGGTTTGCAAGCTCGAGATTGTTTCTGCGAGATGGCTTGAGCGTAAAAGTCTTCAAAGCAGACTAGTAACTAGTTCGTCGTTGTCCAGCGCCGGAGTTGGAAGACATCAGTGAAAGCCATGACCGAAAGGACTTCTGGGAAATATTAAATGAAATTCTCAAATATATCAGCAATCTTCCTATCAATACTTGTCGTGTAGCTGAACAGTTCTTCGACTTTGAAAATCCCCTGAAGATTCCTTTCATTTGCATCTAACGCTTTCCCAGATGACAATTGCGGTCTTTCAACCCAACAACTTTTATGCAATTAGGTGTACTATTATCCCGATATTTGTAGCTCACAGTGACGATGACGTCAAGTATTGGCGTGTTGACATTCGCTTGGACTTGTTCCTTACGAGCTTACGAGCCGCTTCTTTAAATCCAGGTAACCTGGGCCAGTAAATGATGGGATTCATGAAGGAATTGCCATACTGAAGTAACTTTAATGCAATAACGACAATCAGAGGCGGGGAATTTTTGTACGGATCCAACGCTATGACGAACACAAGCGTTTGAAAAGGGAGACAAGTCACGAGGAATGTTCCCGTGACGATGAAGAGTGTTTTGCTGAGATCATTATCTTGTCTGACTCGTCGTATCTTGTTGCTACGTTGGTTGAACTTCATCGCAAGGGCAATATGTGATATGACTAAAGTCGCTGTCGGGATGAATAGTAGCAAGAGGAATATTAGATACAAATACGCTGTCCTGGACAGTACACCATAGTTGGCTAAAAACCCAATAATGCAGACACTTCCAGGAACCAGCCAACAGAACGCAATGGCGTAGAAATAGCTTCGTCTCTTCGCCGAACGATGAACGTAAGGAACTAGTACAATGCAGAGCCGTTCTAATGAGATCAGCGCCAACGTCCAAATTGAGCATGCGCCAAAAATCATATCCAATGACTGAAAGGCTTGAAAGAGACTTCGGTTGCTAGAGAAACTCAAAGGTTCGGCTAAATAGACCATGTACATAGGTAGTGGAAAGAGCCCCACAAACAGGTCGGTTACGGTCAGGTTAATGAGGAAGTAAGTAGTTCGTTTTCTTAGTCTGTATGTTTTAGTCAAAACAATCAGCGTAAGCATGTTAAGTGAAACAATCGTCATTGCTTCTAATCCAAACGCAAAGAGCCAGGCTTTGGGATACGAGAAGTTCGTAGATGAAATGTTGAATTGTGGCTTTGTTCTGTTCGTCATTGAACTATCGTTCATCGCCATTGTTTATCTGAAGAAGAAAGGATTAAAATATCACAATGGCGTCAGAATGAAGAGAAATGCACCCCCCCGATATTGGTACATTTGTAAGGAACTGTTACCAACTATGAAGCGGGGGGGAGGTATATGGTGAGGAAATCAGAAATCAAACCTGGTAAGAGTGCCGCTAAGAGTGGTCATGTGATCTAAGCCTTTATCCCGGATGTAACAAAAATTTACAGCAAAAATGGAAGTCGTAAGTCTGTTCCAGCACTCGCAAATAACCAACCAGAAAATGCAACCAGAAAATAATCAAAGTCGATAATCCACATTACACAATATAACAAAAGCGCAAACTATTTCACGCTCGACAACTTGTGCCGAGGACACGTGATCGAATTCTGTAACCCGGATGTAATTACGGTTAGGATTATTGTCTTACAAGATACCTTCAATGCGAAGCAACAATATACCTTACTCATTTAACAAAAAAGCTACATTTGAAGTACGAAAGCTCTAAATTGAACTATATTTTACATTAATATATTGGCCCAGAGTAGATATTATGAATATTGTCGCGTGCATCCTTCTAGCTCTTTATCTGCTGTAATTTAGGAAACAAGATCATTAAAAAAAAGATGAAATAATTTTGCATTTCGTTGATGGTTGAAAACGTTTCTCGTGTAAATCGGTAAACACTTCGTTATTATGTAACGTCGATTTCAATCTTACTTCATTTCATTCCTTGTCTTTGTGTAGTTTTTATTCATTTATTTGTTTACGGATTCGTTATTTATCAATTTACCAAGACATTCAATATATATACATTTGGGATTTTCATTCATTCAATTGATTATTATTTATTCATGAATTCATGCCATTAATTTGCTTATCCATCCATCCATTTAGCCTTTCATTTAGTCATTACTTCATTCAACAATTTTGTATTTCTCAATCTTTTTAATTTGCCTTTCTCTTCATCCATTTAGTCATTCATACACATGCATTCATTTATTCAACAGTTTCGTTTTTCTTTTTCTATCTATATGTTCTTTCTCTTCATCCGTTCGTCCATTCATTTAGTCATTTATTCATACATGCATTCATTCATTCAACAATTTAGTAAGTAAGTAAGTAAGTTTATATAAATAGATAAATGTCCTATATTTTCATATATATCTCATATAATTTCGTTTTTCTCTTTGCAATATGTTGACATTAATGAGAATATCGTATTTCTAAACTACTAACAATTCCTAGTAATAATAACTGATCAGTCAGTCTCTCCGTGTTGAAGTCTTAACAATGACTGCTATCAAATCTAATCGATACAACCTAACATCGAACTGAGATATGTTCTATCGCTTGAAATCAAAAACGTTGTGCGATGCATTATGCATTTCACGTAAAGTTACAAAAAGATCAGCAGTTGGCGCCTTTTATCAGTTTCTTCGGCGCTCCTTTTAGGTCATTTTGCGTGGCAAAACCCGCGAAAACCCAGGAATTAATTAGTTCAAATCAAAGCTATCGTTCTATATATCCATACCTGCTTTACTAGAGTGAGATGCTACAAAAATCCTGATTTTCCGCGAGCGAGGTTGTGTGCAGTCAGAAAACCATCGAAATGGTAGGAATTCTTGTCGCGACTGATAAGTTTAGGTCCTCAGCTGCAGCCGAGAGAAAACGAGTTACTTCACTTGAAGTGTGGTCCTTTCCTTGTCTGAACGATGTATTCAAGTTCCACTACTATATACGCCAAAAGTGTCATATGTCGAGCAAGCGATATGTCGAGCAAGTTGCACGTCAGTTCTCACGTCTATAGGAAATCGCAGAGCACCAGAGACTTGACGATCAATGCAATATTGTCAGAGTAGACAAATCCATTGAGCAAAACCTTTTATTTCGATTGACAGGGGATATTGAATGTTCGTTGAAACTTCCGACGTCTGCGCTCTAAAAGACATGTGAAATCTGACTAAAGTTCGTAAGAACCATTATCTTTTATGTATTAATCAGTGAGGTGAAGATATTCCTGAGAAACGCAAGAGAAGTGCTGTTAATGACCGCTTCCTGACCGCGGAACAGAACGACATTTCATTTCTTTTTAATTTTTAATACAAGTTGAAGGAATGTAGGAGCAGTATGTCAGTTATTATGATTTAGAGTATAAATAAATCATGATTATTTTAGCAAATTCAAACAACTTGAGTAAGGTTTATTAGTGATAACGGAAAACGTGCAGATCCTAGACAACACAAATGTCGAATTCTGATTTTCTTTCTTCCTTTATTCTTTCTTTCTTCCTAGCTCTCTTATTTCTTTCTTTGATTTCTTCTCTCTTCTCTCTCTTCTTTCCTTCCCATTTTTCATGAAATCAGGATCCCATCTTCTCTTTGTCAATAGAATTATGCTTCCTTGTTTATTTACTTAAAATATAAAAATCCGTCCTCAAAACGTTGATAGAAATTTGTATTCATTTTAACTTCATCATTTGTCTGATCTAAACTTCACCCTTTTTCTCTGTAGTGAATCGAATGTCATCACACAAGTGTCTAGCTATATTCTGCTGAAGCTAATCGTATCACGGGCAATACTTCTTTCATTGAAGCTATAACATGTACTACTGAATCACAGGGCTTTGAAAATAAATATGTTATTTGAAGTGTCTAGAATCGTTCTACTCCAATAAGACTATGAAATTTGGATTGGCAATCGTCTTTTTATGCCTTTTTTTTCCTTCATTTTTTTCATGTGTTATTTCGAACATGACTTTCAGTCAATTCTTTTACTGATTGTGTAAATTGATAATGAATTACTGATTGTATCTTACTAACTGCTTTTGAATTTGTAAATATTTATTTTCACATACAGCTTCTCTAATTTGTGATTTTTTTGGACTTGTTCTGTTTCAAAGCTGACCTTTTCTTTAAATACTATTAGAGAGAAGCTTTCTTTACGAAGAGACCAGTGCAGTACGATGTTGTACTGGCAATGGAAGGTCTCGATGGCAGGAACTAACGAAAATAAATAGCATCAAGATTTCAGTCAGGATTTCAAATTACGATACCAACAAAAGTAATCTGCGAGGGCGTACTAGACAAGGGTTAACAGTAGATTTAGTTTAATCCTTACTACTATATTAACAGCATTTCGCAACGGAGAATTTTGAAAATTTAGGTCAATGTACATCAAGTCAAATTTCTCTAAATTACTCTAGAGTCTGAGATTGCTATTTTCAGAGAGATTCAAACTTCATGATCAGAGTTCGTATTTCGACGTTTAATATCCGGTACATCTAATTATCTAGCATGGCGTTGACAGTGAATCTAGGTTGAAGAGAAAATGAGCTTTATGTTTTGTCTTTAACTGGGCAGACTATCGCTGCAGCACAAAGATATGAATAATAATGCCCATTGTTGTCCTAATGGTCTAAAAACAGGACAGTGATAGTAGATAGAGAGTAAAATGAATCCGGCTATGTTTTGTCTTGTCGCGTTACTATTGAAGTTTCACCCAGTGGCGTGGGGCGTACGTTGATCAGTGTCATCTGTTTTAAAAACCGCAATTATATATCAGTAAAACAAGGCAAAGAGTATAACAAGTTCTGTTTTGTCCTTTGCTTGGTCCATATAAGCGTTGTTATATGTTTTAAAATTGAGCCGTAATTATATATCAGTAAAACAAGGCAAAGAGTATAACAAGTTCTGTTTTTTCCTTTGCTTGGTCCATAAGCGTTGTTATATGTTTTAAAAACCGTAATTATATATCAGTAAAACAAGGCAAAGAGCATAACAAGTTCTCTGTTTTGTCCTTTGCTTGGTCCATAATACCCCATTCACACCAAGGCTTAAGCATGGTTTAAGGTGGTTTAACTAAAAAGGCTTAGAAAATTATCTAGCGCAGACACCATGAAACTTTAGGCACAAAACTGCTGGTAAACTGGTCTTTATGTTGCACAGTATAAATTCCAGGTAGTTTGATTCTTGTGAAATTAAATGCCCTCGAATTAGAGAAGCGAGAATAAACTTAGTTTAACTAAACAAGGTTTGGTGTGAATGGGGTATAAGTTTACAAATGGTAGGATGGCGTTGTTATGTTTTAAAAGCCGTAATTATATTACAGCGATAGTAAATGCAACAAGCACTATATATATTTTAACTTTATCTATAGTCCATCTAAAGTGACATCGAAAAAGGGATGAGCTTGTCACATGGTTTAACACGTCATTCAGAACTTCAAGCAAAAATCCACCGTGAAAAGCGTCTTCGTGTCTTTTCCAATTAATAGCTCATGATCAACAAAAGCAAAAACTCTGCTCCCCCTTTCCTCCACAAAAAGGGGTATATTTCGGTCCCCACTATACTACTTATAATAGCACAAATCCAAAATGTAAAGCGCCTTCATGATTGTCTTTTCCAATTAACAGCTCATCAACAAAACCAAAAACTCTGCTCCACCTTTCCTCCACAAAAAAGGGGTATATTTCGGTCCCCACTATACTACTTATAATAGCACAAATCCAAAATGTAAAGCGCCTTCATGATTGTCTTTTCCAATTAACAGCTCATCAACAAAAGTAAAATCCGCAGCCGGCCCACCTACATAAAGTGTTATCCTCTACGAATTAAAGAAATCCGGTCAATCGTTTAGAAGAAACGCTGGCACGAAAATCTAAAAACACTTTCCATTATTATTATTTTTCAGTATTGAAAAACTTTTACCGGTTTTTAAGCCCTTTCTTCTCCTAGTTTTATTGCAGAATTCTATATAACGAATTCATGTAATTATCTTCATACGCAAGGCTCTCAATTGTGACGATTACAATTAAACCATTATCGCTTTTTCAAGTTTCTTCACGGAGACTATATCTGCAGTACTTTATGGCGTCGACAAGTGGGTCACTATTTTGTGAGTTTCGGCGCCAATTCTTTCAAACTCTCTTCTTTTTTTTAATTTCCCAAACTCCAAAGAGAAGAAATCATCATTTACTTATTCAATTTCTCCTTACCGCAAAATTGAGATCAGTTTCGGCGTTTTTCTTCGGGGCTAATTTATTTCAGACTTTTGTAGATGACGTCATATAAATGGCGGGAAATTCGCAGCGCGCGTCGGCGGCGCTTCCTCGATTGTCAAATAAAATCGACTCAATCAGTGGTGAAGTTGACCCTATGTTTTCCTTTATCAATTAGTCGTAATTTCACTGTTAAATGTTTTGATATGACTTTCTAATGAGAGCTGTCTAGGTGTTATTGGCGTGCATGTGCTTAGAAGACAGAAAAGTCGATGTTTTACGAGTTGAACTCAGATACCAACTTAGAGTTTTATAGCAGGCTACAAATCATAAAATATCAATTCAGCGCGGAAATTAGCGTAAAGATAATAGATCATTGAACGTATCAAGATTGGCCCAGGCTTTCGACATTAAGGGAAATAGTAGCTGTAGAATACATCGCCACTATATCAAGCTCTTATATCGTATAATATAATAGGTTCTAGTGGTTCTACTGTTATATATATACACCGCATACTGTGCTGGGGTTTGGTTTGGAATAAATGTATGGGATGGCTGGTAGCTCCGTTGGACAAAAACATCCTGGCCGGCGTTAGGGGTGGCCGTTGTTATGAGGTGAACGTAACGTTAACAGAGATTCAACTCAACGTATAGACCGAATGCAAAAATGGCTCCCAAATTTAAATAGTTATTGTTTTAGACTGACTAACCTCGTGTCCATGTGAAATCTCTTTTGTGCAGCACCATGCATGGACACGAGGCTAGTCAGTCAAAAACAATTGTGATTTTTAAAAATTGGCAGCCATTTTTTGAAATCGGTCTAACACGCGAGCAAAGACCCTTTTCAATCCTGTTACTTTGTGAACGTCACGTGACTTCTGATGTAACTATGTTACGATAACAACCACTTTTGCACGAAAAAACTTAATTCAAGTTTACTTTACAAATGAATTTGCGACTTAAGCTTCAAGGAGAATCCACATCGAATTAAGCGAGCTTGTTGATGAGAAATCATGTAAACTTAGACATTTACGTGAAAGAAGCGTCTCGCCCTTCAATCACGAAGTCAATTTACTTAAAATAATGACGATCCTTAATGCTTTTTTTAAACATGTTTGTCGATTTTTTTTCCTTGTCAAGGAAGCTACTAAGAAGGTGTCATTAATCTATCAATCTAAATATCCTGTTTCTGACTCTCGGAAAATGGTCTTAAATCTGTCGGATTATTGTTTTGGCTTTAGCTGTTCGAGTTAATAGGTTTAAGATTTCAATAGTTTTTCTATTACGATTTCGCGTGGAACTGAACTGACAACAATAAACACTCCATTGATCGTAGTGCGTGATACAATTAAAATTATTGCTCATTTTTATTGCAGTTTGTTTAATTCTAAATTGGGGGATATTTTCGCCGCCCTCCTTTCCTCGCCTTACTTATTTCTTATGAAAAACCATGACGTAGAAACAAAAACTTACTAAAGCCAAGGCCAATTTAATGTTTTAAATAGTCAGCCTTATAGAATAGACATATCGGAGAAAAGGCGGGCGCTATCTTAGGCCCATTTCCAACCTTTTTCTAACGTTTTCGATAGATACATGGTTTATTACCTTTCTAGTCATTTCCATTTTACCAGATATTGTTTATAGAGGGTGTTGAGCCGCATTTATGATGCTTTTGTTTTTAAAATACGAGAAAAGAAGAAGTGTACGTAATTTGCAAAATCGATGAAAGTAGAACACTTAGGCTCGGGATACGTTTGCTTGTAACGACTCAGAATCGCATGCCATTGCTTTGGATATGACCGGGGTCCTATTTACACGTGTAACGGAGTTGCACAGTCGAAAACAAGTTGCAGCTTTAGCATAGCTTATTCAATTCAATTCAATTCTTATTAAAGCGGCTCTTGGCGTAAGGAAAGCTCCGTGCATATGCGATATAGTTTAAAACAATTTTATGCTTGCAAAACCGATCTTACTATTTTGTTCACCTTCGACTGGGTTCCTTGTTGTCAGTGTTTTCACTGGTGTCGGTAATCCTTTACACAAAAGTAGTTTTACTCTGATATTGATGACTAAATCCACTAGACGTTTTGGTATACTCAAGGGAAAAACACTTTCCAAACAATAATTAAATTAGCGGGAATTTATTCATACTCTTGTGCGTCAAAACAACCGCGAGGTTTTTTTTACAAAAGGTTTTGTAAATATCACTGTTAACGAACACATTTTCGTCCACTTTTTATCAATAAACTGTGAGACACTTTTATAAAAAAAAAGTAACTTATAATCCTGACAATTTAATTAAACTCGTGAAATATAGAATGAATTGATAAAGCGTTTGTTTTAATAGTCAAAATCCAATCACCTGCGAAACATTTGAATTACAAAAGAATGTTTCTGTTAGCGACTCGAACAGGTTTTTTAAACACGAAATTGATTCCCTTTGAAATAGGCGCCCTTGTTGTGCACATTTTCGATTAGATAATTAAACATTGCTTACCTTTGCTAGCGTTGGCAGGACCCTTGTTATTATCTATGTGATTCGATTCTAGAGTGGATTACAGGCTACTCTGTGCGGTACAGGAGAGTGATTCACTCCATCCATTGCCGCACAACACCGGTATCCCATTAATTTGCTAATGCGACATTGTCGCTTCAAATATTATCCATAAACAGCTTAATGAAACGGAAAATTGGACGATGTACACTATGGGTAGTTTGACAGCTATTGTAAACAACTTACTTTGGCTTAGACGCAGTCACTGCCGCTTGAAAACAATCCAAGATTATCTTTTTAAGTATATATGGCGTTGTCAAATCTGGAGCTAAGCGAAAACGGTCGGAGTTGATGGATTACTGCCTGCAGTAGAAACGGCGATTTTGTGAATTTCGTAATTTGCTTTGGGGGGAAAGATTGGTATGCGTCATCTCATTACGCATGCGTGGTTTCTACAGCAAAAAAGACAGAAGTGGAAGATAAATTACGTTTTGGTCAATTGACAATAGAAAATAAAAGCATTTTAAGACTAAAATCGTTTGGATTGTGCAGGTAATGTAGCGGTAAATAATACTAATTGCATTTGTGGGATTTTAAGATTAAGAGACGATTTTTATACGAACGCGCGTATTGAGTGCAAAAAGACAATAGGCTGGAGAATACGTTTTGTACACGGCTAAAACAGCTTTTAGCAAAGAGTTCAAGTTATTTGTGATGTTTTTTCAGCGGTAAAAGTGAAATTAGAGTGTTCGTTAGTTTTGTATCGAAAACTGTCCACATGGGCTAAATGAGGCTGTATATTTACTATTATTGCTAATGTTTTTCCCTGAAATACCTCAAATTTGACATAAAAACCAGCAGGAAAACGACTTTATACAACGCTAAAACAGTTTTAGGCAGACATTTTACTTTGTTTTCAATACTAGTTTGTGCTTGGTTAAAATAAAATTAGAGTGCTTTTTATCCAAAGCGAAAATCGAATTTACAATGTCCAAAAGGGCTAGTTTTTTAGCGCTTTTGACGGATATTACGCGATGTTGAAATAGATATCTTCTTAATTAAATTACTAAGGAGCACGATTACAACAGGCTTATCAAATATGGTCAATGCAAGGTGTTGTCATAAGTCAAACACTCGCCTCTCACTCCCTAGAGGCAAAGGCGTCTTGAAATTGATTGGAATCTCATAGAAGGTGATCGTCAAACACGAGAATGCAGAGAAAGCGACAAAATGACTTTAAAATAGCAAAGTAAACAGTGTTAGAGAGTGTATTCTCGAGATGCTCACTCAGTTTCTGGGGATACCATGGCAACAAATACCATAGCAACGATATATTTTGGTTAGCAACGTGAACGATGTAATTAGGTTGCCAACAATGTACAGTAACATCCTTACTTTGGCCGAACAGACCGATGATTTGAATCATACAGCTAAAGCTCTGATCTTAGGCGCTGACAGGCCGTAGATTGACTACCTGGTAATCTTCATTTCCAGGCCCATCCAGTGTAAACGGGTGCGTTTCTTGATTAAAAGGGAAACAGCAACAGATTACGGCTCACAAGAGCCGCAGTAATTAGCAGATGCTCCTTTGCACGTAACGTTTGTGATAGCAAGTTAATAAATCTTGTCGAACTGTAATCTCGATCGTAGAATCAATTTCCAAAGAATAGCGATTGCAACGAACATAGGTTGTTAATAAATGTACTTTTGGTTCTAACTTAGCGCGATTTTCATTTTGACTGCATGGTCCTTCAGCTGTACAAATAACATCACTTAAGCAGCCATCATCTTGGACACGGAATGGACGTACAAAAAGGACAACCTTGAAACTAGGTCTAGATTTACAGCCCCATCTAGGTAGATGGTGCGTTCTGTGGTTATAATCAGACCGGTCTGTCCGTGTAAATGGAAAGCGCCAGCAGTAGCTAGCCTTCGCACATTTACCAAACGTAACAGCTACCATAGTCAACAACAGTTCCACTTACTCCTCTTACCTATGCTTGGAGTCAAATGTCCACAAGTCGCAACTGCCCTACAGTTGATAGAAACACTAAACCACTCTGCTTGTTTCAAGAATTCATTTCATTTCAGCCTTATTCAGATCCATTTGGTTATATACACGGTCCAGATGAAATTCATATTCGTGAAGTTTTATATTAAAAGGATCCAGACTAGACTCTTGTGTGTTCGAACCTGTTGGGGTTTGTTCATTGCTATACAAACAGAATTCGCAAGTATGTTGACAGTTAGACCTCACGTCAATCTAAACCAACTTATTGGAATAGCCGCATTAATAATATTTTGGAAATTCACTATTTTGTAATTTCTATATTTTTTGTCATTTTTTTGTCGGATTGTTATTCAGAAGGTTATTACTTTGCTATTTCAGCATGATTTTTCGCTTTCTCTAGATTCTTCAAAAGGCATTTCATTATGCTATACGTTAATTATGCAGTCATCTCGGTTAAGCGGAACTTTGCACGCACCAACTTATCAAAACCCTAAGGGCCTCGCCATGTGTGTGAACATCTTTCATACTATGAAATCGCTATCAAATTAAGTTCACTGGCTGAACGTGTGCGCCTACTTCAACTATCGACTATCCAGAACCTTGCAAACCCTAAGGGGCGCCTCGCCATGTGTGTGAACATCTTTCATAAATCGCTATCAAACTAAGTTCACTGGCTGAACGTGTGCTCCTACTTCAACTATCCAGAACCTTGCAAACCCTAAGGGCCTCGCCATGTGTGTGAACATCTTCATTAAATCGCTATCAAACAACTAAGTTCACTGGCTGAACGTGTGCGCCTACTTCAACTATCCAGAACCTTGCAAACCCTAAGGGCCTCTGTGTGTGAACATCTTTCATAAATCGCTATCAAACGTGAAGTTCACTGGCTGAACGTGTGCGCCTACTTCAACTATCCAGAACCTTGCAAACCCTAAGGGCCTCGCCATGTGTGTGAACATCTTCATTAAATCGCTATCAAACTAAGTTCACTGGCTGAACGTGTGCGCCTACTTCAACTATCCAGAACCTTGCAAACCCTAAGGGCCTCTGTGTGTGAACATCTTTCATAAATCGCTATCAAACGTGAAGTTCACTGGCTGAACGTGTGCGCCTACTTCAACTATCCAGAACCTTGCAAACCCTAAGGGCCTCGCCATGTGTGTGAACATCTTTCATTAATCGCTATCAAACTAAGTTCACTGGCTGAACGTGTGCGCCTACTTCAACTATCCAGAACCTTGCAAACCCTAAGGGCCTCGCCATGTGTGTGAACATCTTTCATAAATCGCTATCAAACGTGAAGTTCACTGGCTACGTGCCACGTGTCTTGGCCCAACATTCTGCCCGAGGCGCACGCTTCATTTAGCTTTGCCACCTTACAGCATGAGCCGGAATTTCGAGTTCTAAATTTGCCACGATGTTTATGAACAGTGCATGTTTACTTCCGAATAAACTAGCAGTAATAATCACTAGACTACTATGCTCGTTTTCCTGTCAAGGTGCTAACTCTCCGACCCGCGTATCCTCAATTGTAGAATATTCACAACGCAATACCTTTGTTTTTACGCGTCACACTTAAAGCATGAAACGACTTTCTTCCATGTTTCTTCAAACTGAAGGATATTCAGTGTTTGTGTAGGTCTTATCCTCTGTAGTATAGCGCTAATTGAATATTCTGGTTGATAAAATCAAGATTGTACTGCACAGATGGATAATATCAAGATACCGTTGATCAGATTCAACGTCTAAACAAAAGCGCACCGTACACTGAAATGCTCCAGTGTTTTATAAGCGATTTCTTGCCCTCTATACTGAGTATAGCGCTAACCAGTTGATCACAAATACCGAGATTGTACTGCACAGATGGATAATATCAAGATACCGTTGATCAGATTCAACGTCTAAACAAAAGCGCACCGCACACTGAAATGCTCCAGTGTTCTATAAGCGATTTCTTGCCCTCTATGCTGAGTATAGCGCTAATCAGTTGATCACAAATACCGAGATTATACTACACAGATGGAGAGTATGAAGATACCGTTGATCAGATTCAACGTCTAAACAAAAGCGCACCGCACACTGAAATGCTCCAGTGTTCTATAAGCGATTTCTTGCCCTCTATGCTGAGTATAGCGCTAATCAGTTGATCACAAATACCGAGATTATACTACACAGATGGAGAGTATGAAGATACCGTTGATCAGATTCAACGTCTAAACAAAAGCGCACCGCACACTGAAATGCTCCAGTGTTCTATAAGCGATTTCTTGCCCTCTATGCTGAGTATAGCGCTAATCAGTTGATCACAAATACCGAGATTGTACTACACAGATGGAGAGTATGAAGATACCGTTGATCAAATTCAACGTCTAAACAAAAGCGCACCGCACACTGAAATGCTCCAGTGTTTGACGTCACGCGATTAAACTAGAGATGTGGCCCGCGAAGTTGAAGTGCGCGACTTCCGCAGACCTCAAGTACCCTCATTTGCGCGTGTTGTCAGACGGAGCTACGTTGACGCGGTTTTATCTTGTACGATAGACATGTCAGCGATGTTACAAGATGACAAGAATAACTGAATTTACCGACGCGATCTAGATTATCAGAGTTGTGGGATTCATTAGTTGAATGATCGATGTCCCTGCTGAGATCCGCCGGAGGTAACTACGCCAACATCGAGTTATCAATCATCATAATTGGCTCAAATAACTACGTGTGGGAATTGATTTGGCGAAAAACAATCAATCAATGTGCGCCCACGGACAAGTCCATCCATCTGTCCAGTGGTTGCTAAAGATAACAAAATCTTGACGAGATCGTCCGTAGGGGGGATGGGTGGGGGCTTCATTTATCAGCCTTTGGTACCCCTATGTACTTGAATCAGGAAAAACTATCTATATTTGTATTTGCTAGAACATTATCGGATGTGTGAATTTTAATTCTAATTGTTACTCTCAGCTGATGACTATTTTAATAGTTTGATATATCATTTGTAAAAGAATACAAATAATATATCAAACCAGTTGAACTTCATGGGACATGTTGCAGGGACAAAATATTTGTCAAACTCGTGCTTCACGACTTTCAACACAATAGTTCAGACGGAGGGACACGTCCCCGCAACATTTTCCTGGGTGTGTACACGTTGTGATGTTGTTCCTGCTACATGCCCCGTGTACATGTTGTAATTATGCTGCAATTTACAACAGCCAAGAATGTGCTTTGTACATATGTAGCCTGCGTTACATCTGAACTAACCCTGGGATGTAACGCAGGCTATGTCCATGCATGTAGTGGCACAAACAAGAGCAAGAACAAGCGATGTCATTTCACTATGAAAACAGTGAACATCACCACAATCAGCCTTTTCGCTTTCAACGAGGGCCGACAATGATCGATTGAACAGTTTGTCCTATTGTGCCCCCATACCCTTGCAGTGCCCCCATACCCTTGCAGTGCCCCCATACCCTTGCAGTGCCCGAGTACTTGGGTGTAAAGATTACAATATAATCGGAGTACTTATCCGACCATCTGCAATGCCATTCTTTATCAAACACATAACATAATTTGCATAAGAAAAGTTTTCAATTCTGAGAAAAGTTGACCCCCACGTAGTAAAAATGGGCGTAGTGATGAACATGTTCTACCAATCCTTCACGAAAATGCTGCATGTTTCCATTTCTATTGGAAAAATATAATTGTATTATATCAGTATGTTTTAATTCTGCAGTTATATTATAATCAATTTTATAAAACCTTGTAATGCAGTTTAGCTACAAAATGGTTTTAATAAACGAATATTAACTGTGTAAAATTAATAATTTAATTTTCAGAAAGCATGAACTTAAAATTTCGATTCCTATAAATTGGGTAAATATACAATCCAATAGTCGCGTAAGGTGACCCTTTTGAACACACGAAGTGGGACTTCCGAGGATTGAAGTTATCCTCGTAGTGGCCTCGTGGTAGCAGAGTGGTGGCCAAGTGGTGGCCGAGTGGTAGCCGAGTGCTAGCGGAGTGCTAGCCGAGTGGTAGCCGAGTAGTGGCCAAGTGGTGAGAGCTCTCGCCTTCACCACTGTGGTGGCTGGCTCAATTCCGGCTTGTAAGTTGACTTTGTCAGTTCGTTCTCTCCCTTGCTTCAAGGATTTTCTCCGGGTACTCCGGTTTTCCTCCCTCCGAAAAAATGAACCAGGAGGATGAGTGTATAGAACGTAGTAAGAAGTGAGTGTGAGAGTCATGTCCCCACTAGCAGTACTACTATAAACACTTGAAATGTACACTTACATTTACATCGAATACCAAACTTCAATACTCAATAATAATAATAATAATAAATTATTTCTTGAAAACGCATATGACGAAGTCTCAATAAAACTTTACAGTCCCCCAAACGTAACCATTATATATATATACATTTAATTACGCAGGTCAATATAAAGAAGCACGCGTTCTGATTGGTCAAGAATTACGCCATATGTTGCAATACTCATCGCGCGGTGAATATATTTCATATTTTAATTTTATATCAGTTTTAGCTTTTTTATTTTTAGCTTATCTAGTTATTATCGAATCATGAATAATTAATGAGGGAAATACAATAGAAATCATAAGCGTAGCAGACATCTGTAAATCGGCAAGAGATTCGTCCTCATTTGCATTCAACTTTAACTTGGATTTTCTCGGCCAAACTATTTCCTATCATCCAAATTATAGTAAAACATCCACTTATACATCGTTGGATTCGATAAGTAATATACAATATTCGCGTCCGATCTGTATGGGATATACAAACTCGAGCCGTGTCAATTCCATACAGATCGGCCGCTCATATTGTATATAGTACTTATTATCATGTATTTCCATATTTAGTTAGGACCTCCCTGAAAAGCACTTCTAGTGAGAGGAACATCCTAATTAAGTATCATTATCGCTCAATATAAAAATAATTGAGTGAAAATAGCCGAGTGTCGCTTTGCTGATGTTTCGCACGAAAATAAAGGAAAATGCATTTCCTAACATAAGCAAAAAATGGAGTACATTTATAATGCTTCCTGAAATTATAAATAAACGGTATTTTAATGACTATTCGACCTTGACCGAAAATATATCGACCGCCATTTTGAAAATCTCAGTCACGTGACTGCAGTGATTAATCAAATAAATAAATCTGCTTTTCAGTGGAAATTCTTCAAAAACACTTCGATCACGCGTCCGACTATTCCTTCTCAAATTGAGATTCTCCTTTTTAACAAATCCACGAGTTATAGGGATGACATTGGGACAATTTTGGGATCACGGCTGAAAATTTTCATTACGTTGCCGCTGAAGTACATCGCAGGCTCACAACTCCACGAGTTGGCCTAATCCTTTTTAAAAATTCAATAAAATTGTTTTCGATGCAGCTTGTCAGAAAGCGCACTACCCGGTGTGCGCTACACTACCCGGTGTGCGCTAACCACTTTCTTATCGCTGCGCAGCAGTGATTATTCCCAAGATATTTCTTCGTTATTCGCCGAGTAATTGTGCCCCAGAGAACAAACAACCCTACGTCTATCAGTTAATAAATATTTAACTCATAAAAAGTCGCAGTGATAGTTGGATAGTGCTGAGTTGTAATAAAACGCGCTCAGGTGGGTCTGCTTCAAGCTGGTTTCCCATAGTGGACACGTTGTTTGTTTACTAGTAAATCTCGAACGTAAACACGAAATCGGAAGTGGTATTTTCGGACAAGTCTCCGCCTATTCTAATCTTTTGTTTTTTTGCCTATTCTAATCTTTTGTTTTTTTTTCTATTCTAATGTTTTTTTCTTTTTTTTAGCCTATTCTAATTTTTTTCCTTTTTTTTTTTCTAATTTTTTTTTTTTTTTTAGCCTATTCTAATGTTTTTTTCTTTTTTTTTGCCTATTCTAATGTTTTTCCTTTTTTTTTTAGCCTATTCTAATGTTTTTATCTTTTTTTTAGCCTATTCTAATGTTTTTATCTTTTTTTTAGCCTATTCTAATTTTTGTTCCTTTTTTTTTTTCTTTTTTTTAGCCTATTCTATTCTATTCTATGTTTTTTTCTTTTTTTTAGCCTATTCTAATCTTTTTTTTTTTTTAGCTTTTTTTTTTTAGCCTATTTCTAATCTGTTTTTTTTTTTTTCTCTTTTTTTTTGCCTATTCTAATGTTTTTTTAATTTTTTTAGCCTATTCTAATGTTTTTTTCTTTTTTTTTGCCTATTCTAATCTTTTTTTCTTTTTTTTAGCCTATTCTAATCTTTTGTTTTTTTGCCTATATAATTTAATCTTGTGAGTGTGGATGCATTTCTGATCTCGTTCAGAAAAGACCACCGTATTATTCATTGGAAGGTGCCTATTCTAATTTTTTTTTTTTAGCCTATTCTAATTTTTTTTTTCTTATTCTAATGTTTTTTTCTTTTTTTTAGCCTATTCTAATGTTTTTTTCTTTTTTTTTAGCCTATTCTAATGTTTTTTTCTTTTTTTTAGCCTATTCTAATTTTTTTTTTTTTAGCCTATTCTAATGCAAATTGCACCAAGGGACCATGTATGGGAGATCTCTATCCACGTGAATTAATACAATCAAATACTTCTTCAAGTTATAAGCTTCCGTAGTCTGCTGTGATACAGCAAGCCATATGCTCGTTAATTTGCATTTAATTTTTTCTTGCATATTTATGATCAATATGTTTGCCAGAGTTCACAGACGTTTTAGCACGACTTAACATGGCTCCCAAAAACCGCGAAATTCAGTGCACTAAATAGTAGTAGTTTCACTTCAATCGGTTATAACGATATCCATGGCGACATTCAGGCGACTATAACTGATCAAATTAGCCATAAAATAAAGGATCAAAATGCCCGGTTGTTTACTCATACCATATCGTCTAGCACTTTCAAAAAGAAAAGTACACATTACGATGACACTAATGCAAAGGCTGACACTGAGTGCGAATGAGAATCTCGTTGACAATTAGAATTTTGCGACAAATTCATAGAAGACTGAAATTTGACTGAGAATGAAGCGGATATACATTTTTATATTATTATTATATATTATTATTAGACTTTTGAAGATGTTTTATGTTTTCCATCTTTTTAAAATCCCAAATACGTAGAAATGTGCTCGAATTAGTGGCAACTATTCAAACATGTACCAAAATATCAAGTGTTTTTTTAATGTTTTCCAAATACATATTAAATTTTGAAAACCAGTTTTGTTACAAGGTCTTTATTTTTTATCATTTTATCGTACTTTGATGGTACCTTACGTTGATTGAACACACATTGTTATTTCCCTCCGTTTTCTTAAGCAGCCTTCAGGGAATATTAAAAGTGTGGTGTTTTTTTTTCAATATCTTTTTCACCGGCTATTTAAAAATCAAGTTTTAAAATGCTCTCAGTAAATGTCTCGCGCGCATTGAATTAAACCCTTTCTTAGGTTACTCAGTCTGAAAGCACTTAATATCGCAATTGAATGGCCGGAATTTGCTCCCACTTGAATAAATTCAAATTTCGTCTCAAAACTATCTTGTTTTCTTTAGTAGGTTACACGGAAAATGACTTGACAGATTGCTAACGATATGACAAAACTGCTCTTAAAGGGATTATAAAATACGGTTTTAGCTCAGTATAATTTTAAAATGAACAGTTCTTACCCTATGATAAGGACTTGTACAGATAGAAAGTAGCGAGCTAGTAATCCTGTTGTTTCTGTGTCGTATAAGAGGCGCTACCAAACTCACTTCCCAAATACAGCGCTTTTTATAACCTATTTTATAATTATTGTATGTGAAGCAAAAAGTTGCGCGAAATAAAATAAACATCAGCGCGCCAATTCGCCAAGACAATATACTAACCGCCTTTATTAAAACTTTTAAAGCAAAAATAACCCACTTTAAAACAATGAAAAGTTCAACTTTAAAAATAATAAGCTTCGCGCAAACAGCAATGAATATTCTCTCTATAGATTAGCCAAATAACGCGACCAATTGTGATGCACATTAGCAATCAATGGACAAAACCCACAGAAATATTGAGCAGAGAACAGACTTCAACTCATAAGAAAAAAAAACTAATTAAGACGTTCGAGTATTTCTATTCAAGTATCGAACAAAACATTCTGACCAAGAGGTAATTTCCCGGTGAAAGGCCGGGTGAAATGAAATACTTATTGCCACAGTTATTAATTTGCATTGTGGCGAGAGGTATCAAACATCAAAATCCACCAGATAATCTACGACTTTCTGACGACTCTTTATCAAAATGACCCCCCAAAAAACTAAGTCTGAGAATATTCTTGAATATCAAATAAGTTGACAAAAACGTTGTGCAGCAAGGAATTTGATCGAATCTTTTCAGTTGAAAGACAAGTTTATAATGTAGGATAATCAAGGTATTTAGGCAGCTTGTCAACTGATGTGGAAGCAATGTCTGGATGGTTAAGTTTCTATGCATCTTCGAGTGTTGAAATTAATGTTTCTACTGCAAAGAAACTCAAACACCTGAGAAAAAGTGGTTTTCCAGCTCTTAATACAGGCGTATGACTCTTTGAAACAATTCCTTTTAGCTTATATTTCATAAACTATGGTCAAATAAGTTCATACAAAAATAAACTAGAAAAACAAAGAGAATGAACTTGTCACCATTTCGCAAACAAAACTGGAGTAGTACAAAATGTTATACAAAACGCCATGAATTATAAATGTACCAGAAAGATTACTTCTTGCCAAATCTTTAGTAGTCTAGAAACCAGCTGATAAGCGATACTATGTAAAGTCTTACCTCGACCTTTTAAATCTTTCGTCAGAGACAATTTTCTCGCAAAACTTAATTGTGTTCAACTCACTCCGAAAGCCAACACTGAAATGGTTTTCAATGACTTCACTTATCAATCAAAAATCTACACCCAATCAGAAATTCGTAAATGAAGGAGCTCTGAATGGTGCAAAATAACCTGATAGATCTAAGTGTCTCTTCGCATACAAATTAACAGAGAACCGTCATGACTAAAATAACGTAACCCTAGACGTTAAATATAATAGTTACTCAAAAGCTTTACCAAATAGAAGTTGTTAATTGATATGAAGAAGTGTTTTGGCTGCGCCGAAATCGTTCAATAAGACACCCCGCTAGGAGAAAAGATCCCCTGCAGATCTCCATAACTAATCTTACTTTTCAATGGCGCAGGTGAACCGACAAAACTCCTCTTCACGCTCCTTGTACTACAAGTAATCTACTTTCTTCCGGATTTGATTTTGTCTTCCTTTCTCAACTTTTTCTCGAGTATTTGATACTTGACATAATTATCTTCCGTTATACAGGCATCACAAAAAAAAGACTGTGCAACCTTGGAAACAAGTCATAAAGTAGAATTAAGATACAAACAGAATAAATACAGCTTGTATGTGCTGTAGTAACTTGTATGGACTAGAACCCCTATTTAACGAACCCCCGATATAACAATTTAACGAACCCCCGATATAACGACTGCCGGTTTAAAGAATCCCCTGGTATAACAAATACATTTGATCAGCCTGGGTATGCTGTAGTTACAGTAACTTGTATGAACTAGAACCCCTATTTAACGAACCCCCGATATAACGACTGCCGGTTTAAAGAATCCCCTGGTATAACAAATACATTTGATCAGCCCGGGTATGCTGTAGTTACAGTAACTTGTATGGACTAGAACCCCTATTTAACGAACCCCCGATATAACGACTGCCGGTTTAAAGAATCCCCTGGTATAACAAATACATTTGATCAGCCCGGGTATGCTGTAGTTACAGTAACTTGTATGGACTAGAACCCCTATTTAACGAACCCCCGATATAACGACTGCCGGTTTAAAGAATCCCCTGGTATAACAAATACATTTGATCAGCCCGGGTATGCTGTAGTTACAGTAACTTGTATGGACTAGAACCCCTACTTAACGAACCCCCGATATAACGACTGCCGGTTTAAAGAATCCCCTGGTATAACAAATACATTTGATCAGCCCGGGTATGCTGTAGTTACAGTAACTTGTATGGACTAGAACCCCTACTTAACGAACCCCCGATATAACGACTGCCGGTTTAAAGAATCCCCTGGTATAACAAATACATTTGATCAGCCCGGGTATGCTGTAGTTACAGTAACTTGTATGGACTAGAACCCCTACTTAACGAACCCCCGATATAACGACTGCCGGTTTAAAGAATCCCCTGGTATAACAAATACATTTGATCAGCCCGGGTATGCTGTAGTTACAGTAACTTGTATGGACTAGAACCCCTATTTAACGAACCCCCGATATAACGACTGCCGGTTTAAAGAATCCCCTGGTATAACAAATACATTTGATCAGCCCGGTAAATTGTATAGATTAAAAACTCTACTTACATAAAACAAGAATAATAATAAAAAATAATAAAACACTCTACTTTTCCGGTCTCTGGCATTGAAGTTAGCTCGTACTTTTATCAATATATTTTGTCCTTTCTTTGACTAGAGATACTTCCGTTAACCTTTGTCTTCTAAGAGGGTTAGTTTTCTTCTTTGTCTCATTTCTTTTTAGCTGTTTCACTGCCACTAAATGAGTTTGCTAAGAGTTGCGCGTACCAACCCACATCGTACAAACAACAAATGCATTAAATCTAATGTCGGTTTGTAGGTTGGATAATTCATGACAACAATTTTGTATCTTCAACCTTAGTTTTAATAAAAAACTGCCAAGCTTTCGGGCTAAGCGCCCATCTTCAGAGCTAAATGCTTAAAATCTAATTACAACGGCTATAATAATAATATAAGTATACGAACACAAACTAACGCCACCAAACAAGCAAGCTCGTGCGCAACAAACTGAACAAGCAAATGCATTCTTTGAAGATTATTTATGCAAATATGCAGGTGTTCAAGTGGAGGCGAGATCGCTTTGACATCAAAAAAACAAACACAACTTGGTAATTATGGCTGGCGCACGTGTAACTCCGCGGCCTTTCTAGCGAAAATGTTGCAAGTTTCACAGATTTCCCACACAAAAATGACGGATGCGTGCAATAAAAGTGTAACACCGCTGACCACTGACCATAAAAAAGTTTGGTGTTAAAGACCCCTATTACAATTTTATGTATTTTATTATTAATATTTACACTCGTTCTCAGTAACACGCGCCGAAAGGTACATTTGTCTGGGCGACAAAGTTGACTTTTGGTGGACGTCAATCAAACAGTTTCCATGACAATCACAGCACATTTCCACGTGCATATCCCATTTGACGTAAAATAAAGTTCCGGATTGTCCTCAATCACCCGGCGAATGAGTCGAATTTCGGTTGCTAAATGAGGAACAATCAAAGCTGCATGTAGACAGATAAACAGAAGCAGTTCACATTTAGAAAATGGCATTTTCTTTACCTGTAATCGTTCGTGCCTTGGACTTTCTCCGCGGAGGATCTTTTACGTTGGCTGTAAATTCCGTACAGTCGAATCGAATTACTTTTTTTACGAATGTTTCGCTCACGCAAATACCTTTTGTAGACATGCCTCTCTGCTTTAACATTATAACTCGCCATCGAAACGAATTCGAAAAAGGCTTGAAACTCCCGCTTGAATTACTGACTACTCCGGGAAGATGTGCTGTGATAGACCAAATCGGCTAACGCACTGTTTACATTCTTTGACCCATTGCAAACCTTTTGGGAATACGATTCTTTCTCTGTTGCATTTCGATTTCAGTAGAACATTGACATGATAATGAATGGAAATGTTTGGAACAAAAAGCTCTTATTCCCAAAGGTTTTGAATAGGTTAAAGAACTAAACATTGCGTTAGCCGATTCTGTCGTGAAAACTGTTTGATTGATGTCCACCAAAAGTCAACTTTGTCGTCGAGACAAATGTAGCTTTGGGCGCGTGTTACTGAGAACGAGTGTATTTGTCAGTTATCTTTTTTGTTGGGAGATATCCTCGATAGGGTTAACCTCTGATATCTCCTTTCATTGTATTGATATTGATATATTAATATTAATGAATAAAGTATTATTATTATTATTATTACTACTACCCAAGTTCTATAAGCCAATTCGAAGATTAAAGGCCTTGTTACACGGTGAAACTTTTTCGTGAAACTTTTTCGTGAAACGATGCGAGACAGTTTCACCGTGTAACATGTTTGCTGAAACAAGTTTCACGAGGTGTGTTACACGGTGCAATAGCTGGTTTAAAGGCCTTGTTACACGGTGAAACTTTTTCGTGAAACTGTTTCGTGAAACAGTGCGAGACAGGTTTCACCAAGAGTTTCACCGTGTAACATGGTCGTTTTCAGGAAACGTTTTCTAATTTGCGTTGCGAGACAGTTTCATGAAAAGTAGAACTTCGTTCTACTTTTTCGTGAAACTCGAAGCAAAAAAGTTTCCGGATTGCCGGACAACTGTCCGCTGCTCCATACATTTCTTTGTAAATTCTAGCATATTTGAATGGCCGTAAGTCGTTCAATATTGACCCGATTAACACCAAACTTTGGGTTTTTGCTTAACTCGATGTGCTCTTTCTGGCTATGTGGGTCTTGTGTTGATTATCACAATATTTAGGGTTCGTACCCAGTCTCTCACGATATGAAACCCGGCAATGTTGGAAAGTCCATAAATTAACTCAGGGCGCTCAGCGGTCTGTGTACGGTAGTCAAATTCAAAATGGCGGACGACATGGAAGAGAGTAGCAATATCGACAGCGAAGAAGACGAGCTTTCCGAAGCTGGATCAAGAGAGCTCGAGAGAGAAATAGGTGAAAAAGAAAAAAAAAAAGATTCTCCTACATTGTCCACAATAAACTTGAATTTCTGTCCATTCATACGAAATAAATCTCTGTAGGCTACTTCATCTTCGAGCTCTAACTCTTTTATCAGTTGATGATATTATCATCAACTGATAAAAGAGCTTATTAAGCTCCCCTCGTCGCTCTCCTTCCTATCCACGATCGTACCCAGTTAATACGCTTGCTCTGTTGTACAACTGGTTCAGTTTCGTCATCCTCCATGGCCTCTACTATCATTAAAACGGCAAGAGCACGTTTTCTTCCATCGTCCGCGCCATGTTTTAATTTTTCGCGCGCCTGATCACAGGCAGCCCAAGCTGTGATCTTGTGAATAATTGTAGAGAATGTATGTAGAATTACAAAATAACGTACAATGGCACTTACGTTGTCAATAAAGGACTGACAATTCACCACAGTGTTGATAATTTACTGTTCTGTTGCCCTGATGTGTTAGTTTGGCGTTTTAGGCCGGATTTTTTTTTCTCCCTTACTCTGTAAAGGAAGAGAACTGAGGCCAACTAACTAACACATCAGGGCAATAGAACAGTAAATTATCAACACTGTGGTGAATTTCCAGTCCTTTATTGACAACGTAAGTGCCATTGTACGTTATTTTGTAATTCTACATACATTCTCTACAATTATTCACAAGATCACAGCTTGGGCTGCCTGTGGCCTGACCGGTTTCGATAAAGCGCATGGCACTAGAAATAATTATATCGAGGGAGGCTGGTGAACAGAATTTCACAACGAGTTTCAGCAAACGTGTCACACGGTGAAACTGTCTCGCACTGTTTCACGAAAAAGTTTCACGAAAAAGGCCTTGTTGAAACGTTTTTGCTTCGAGTTTCACGAATTCGTTCTACTTTTCATGAAACTGTCTCGCAACGCAAATCCGAAAAAGTTTCTTGAAAACGACCATGTTACACGGTGAAACTCTTGGTGAAACCTGTCTCGCACTGTTTCACGAAACAGTTTCACGAAAAAGTTTCACCGTGTAACAAGGCCCCTTATTATAACTTTACGTTTTTTTGACTAGCAAAACCTAACACATTGCATTGTCATACACCGACGCAGTCTCTACTAGTTTAACTACTAGTCCCTAACACATTGCATTGTCATACACCGACGCAGTCTCTACTAGTTTAACCACTAGTCTCTAACACATTACATTGTCATACACCGACGCAGTCTCTACTAGTTTAACCACTAGTCCCTAACACATTACATTGTCATACACCGACGCAGTCTCTACTAGTTTAACCACTAGTCCCTAACACATTACATTGTCATACACCGACGCAGTCTCTACTAGTTTAACCGCAGTTAGTTAGTTTATATACTGATCATTATTCATGTTACCGGCGTGTAAAGTGGCAGTAAAAAACAATTTTAAACATCCATACCTCTAGATTAGCGGAGTAAACGTTTACAGAAGACGGCACCTGTCTAGGAATCTGAACGGAGAGAAAAATAGATCTTAGTTTCTAAAATAGCATTTGAATCCCTTTTCCATAAAGCTCTTGTATATATGTCAAGATCCATTGAACATTTATTCACAAAATAACGACTTTTCGAGCTGGAATGGGTGTGAGGAGAGAAGTATGTTTTAATCAGCGCAGTATTCTAGATAAATCCTAGTTTCTTGTTAAAATATGAATTTGAGCTTCTCTACACAAGTACCTTCAGTTCAAAGTCTCCTTTAGTCCGCCAATCAGAGAAGTCATCTGTTGGATGTTGAGAACTCACTACCACCTGGAAGATCTTCCAACAATAAACAGATTTTACCAACTCTTGAAATATATAACGAGAAAATGAACCGTGACAAACGATAACCAAGAGATTTCACGTGGTATTATATCTCAATAATCTGTCTGGATATTGGATCACGCATTGTTATACCGCCGGATTATATGCGTAAGAGCGAGAGATATTGTGGACTACATATGGCGGTCATGATCATGAACTTAATGATACCGAGCACTGTAAGTTGACACATTCTTCAAGAAATAAAAAATAAAATGAAAAAATAAAAAATATTTAAATATATTTAAAAAAAAAATTAAATTAAAATAAATATTAAAAAAGTGGACACGTTCATAAAAGCTTCGACTAGAATTTACGTAGTTTAACATAAATCATGTAACGCTTTTATGCACGGTATTTTTTATATATGTAAAGTTTAATTATTTAGGAAAACAAAACGTTAATTATAGCTGTATATCGGCTCGGCCAAACGAATGCTGGTTGAAAGACCTGGCAGATAAATGACACAAAATTCCTTTCACCGACACGTCTGTAATTAGTGTGTATGTATTAATCATAGATAGTTCTCTTGTTCAGGCATACTGGGAAAATTTCGAAAAACAATTCCAAAAAATTTTGGGGAACTTTTTTAGTGCGTCCGCTTTTGGAAATTCCGTTAACGTTCTAACCGTCTCCCACACCGCGAGATTCCTAGTTCGTAATCCCGTGCCGTTTGGGATATTCCAAAAAATCTAAACCATTTTTTTTTTGCGGAATGGAAAGTGCCTGTAATTTCCACGCTCTTGACCCGTTCAATTTGGCCTAATGCAAAGCGCCCGCAACGAACAACTGACAAAGAAAACAGGAAGTTTTATAACATTGTTAAAGTACGAAAAGGATCTCAAGGCTGTGGAAGCATACCTTATTGAAGATTGGCGAAGATTTAGTACTTCTAGAGTTCCTTTACTTTCTTTAGACCAGTTGACCTTTTGTCTCGCTAGCACATCCAACTTGCACCCTATTTATACTAGACAGCCCCGCGATAATCGTGCATGACGCTCAAGTGTTTGTCCAGTTTCATATTTGAGTGTTTACAGGGTGTGGCATTAGATGTACTCACTCGATTAGATCATCTTGATACATACAGTCATTATCAAAAAGGTTGTCCAGATGAAAAGACTACAATAGTACAATAAAGTCACGTGATTCATTATGTGAGTTGATACCAGCGGCATTACCTTCAGTTCTCACAATGCCGTGTATTTTTGCATCTCAAATTGAAATTCCAAGAGGAAATTGAATAGATAGATAGATATAAACTTTATTTAAAGAGGGTAACACTAAATAGTATAAATACTAACAAACTCGTGGCCCTCGATTGAGCTAATAAACTATAAAAACTATATGAATACATAATGAATCACGTGACTTTATAGTAGTATTGTAGTCTTTTCATCTGGACAACCTTTTTGAGAATGACTGTATATAAGGCTTACTAATACTATAAATCTTTACTTGGTAAGTAAGCACTTTCACTTTATATCTAAAGCTGGTGAGACATAACCCAAACAAGCTCTAACAGAACTTCCTGGGAAATACCAATTTGACAAAACAACCGCCAATTAATTAATTAAGGGAAACTCCGAAAGGTTAACAGCCAGCTACACGATAGGCAAGTAATATCTAAAAATAGGTACCCTTAGGGTACATATATATATATCTATCACATTCACAGGCAGCCCAACCAATGCTTTTGAGACTACTAAATCTATTTTTGTCGAACCCCTGTGGCGATCGAGCGCCAAAAAGCGGCTGTATTCGCAGGCTACGTAAACATCGGCCTAAAAGTTGAATAACACTTACAGAACCTTTCATCTGACCGTTTAGAAAGACAGAATGAAAGCTGTGATAAATAATATTGGTGAATTTTCTGAAACTAAACATCGATGAAACTCGATGCAGACAGTCAAGTAATCGGTTGAGCATGTACGCCGCTCTCGGCTCGCTCCCGGTAATACGAAGTGATAGGGCGATTTCTTTACTCGGGTGGTGATTGGTTCCGAAGTTTATCTATCGGCGAGATTTCTCTACTTGGGTGGTGATTGGTTCCGAAGTTTATCTATTGTTACTTACTTACTTACTTTCGGAAAACTCAGACGATGGTAATAGTGGCTAGCTGCGCAAGCGCAGTAGCCACAAAAACATTCGGGTCGGTTCCGCCCCTGCTAAAGCCGACCACTTACCAAACTAAAGTGGCTAAGAGTAAACTAATTGATCAATAAATACAGAACATGGTTGCAAAATGTGGCATAACAATATGGACGCTTTTCCTGTATGAACAACTCAATCAGTATTTCTCACTGCCACAAACCGGCATTGGTGCACGCACATGCGCAGTGCGAGATTCAATTGTTTGTCTACGTGCCGCACACCAAAGTTGATTCTTAGAGTAGATTTCGTATTACTGTGAAAAACTTACGGCACGTGCCGTGCTGTGACCGCGATGTTTTACTGGTTTTAGCCGGATTTCGAATGAATGGTTTTTCAGTCACACGAAACCGGCTCTATTTTTCCACCAACACTTATATACGATGCCATTAGTTTCAGGATACTTCACGATGCCCATACTTTTTAATACAATACCTTTCTGATATGAACATTACCTTGTTACTGCTCCCTTGGTAAAATGAACCGGTTAAACAGCAGTTTTAATGAACGTTGTCGAAAAACGTCGTTAAGCCTACATGACCGAAAGGTAACATGGGTAAATTTGATTGTATTTTTTTGTTTTCTGCAAGAAGGTATATATTTATATGCTACTTCATGAGAGACATCACAAGTCACCATTGTTGTCATAAAAGGTAGTTCAGGAATCTTTTCAATTACATTACCCATGATACCTTTCGGTCTGCTCGAGCCAACTTGAGGGTTTTTAGCGACAACCTTTTTTAAACAGCTGTAACAATACAATAATTCTCATACAATTTTCATAATTTAGACATCTTCATAATATTGTAATATTTATTTAATATTTTGTTCAACATGATTCAATAAATAAGTAAACAAGCTCTGATGTCAAAAATATACTATCACTTTATATATAATCTTAGCTTAATTTGAATTGTAAATATTTGTATTCATATAAGGATATGGGCTTCCTGTGGTTAAAACAGGAAAAGCAGGTTTGGTGACAAGTCTCACCATGTAGTCTACGAGTCAATAAGCTCTGATGTCAAATATATATTACTTTAAAATAATCAATAACTCAATGCAAATATACCTTATTACACTTTATTTTCGCGACACTTTATTTTCGCGATTTTGTTAAATTTGTAGTAACTGAGTCACTTTATTTTCGCGATTTCGTCGATAAACCAATTATTAAATACCTTCGCTATTTGACTTTTAAGTAAAAAAAACGAAAATAAACCACGTTACATGTAAATTTTTGTATTTGATTCGTATTTCTCTTATGCTCGTACATGAATCATGGTGGCCAGTTGGTAAAAACCTGCATTTGTTGAACTCAATTATAAGGAGCCCGTAAATGGCAATTTCAACGACTGTGCGAGCGAAATACTGCAAGAACTTGGTGCAGAGGAGACTGATTATGAGGACGACAAAGACATTGAATAAGTGGACTCAGAACGATTATTAAAGGCTAATTATTCACTTAAAGCTTATATGTATTGTCACTTAATTTTCGCGCATGCAATTTTCGCGACACTTATTTTTCGCGACACTTTATTTAATTTCGCGATTTTGCAAAATCGCGAAATTCGCGAAATTAAAGTGTTGCGAAAATAAAGTGTAATAAGGTAGCTAAGTAATCTTAGCTAAATTTGAATTGGAAGAACTTATTTTTATACCCAAAATCACAATTTGGGCTTCCTGTGGTGAGAACAGGTTTGGTGACAAGTCTCACCAAGCCTTTTTCACCACGAAGATCACAAATACTTGAAAGATATTTACTAAGGATTTAAACCATCAATTAACAATCCTCTGACAATAATATGATTACAAGGATTTTAGTACAGTATGATCCTACTTCTGCAATATTGCACATAGCGAATTGCAGAGGCCGGTGGACACACACTGAAAGTATGCCATTCTTGGCGATAGAGTCGTTTTCGAATGAGTGGAAAACCTACGGCACGGAGTTACGGTCACGGACGGAATCGAAGAAATTTATTCAACCAATCACAGCGCGCGAAATCATTGCTCAACCAATCAGAATGCTTGGACTCGGCACGGTCACCGCACGGCACGAACCGTACCGTAACTACTTCCCACTAATACGAAAACGACTCTATTGCGCGTAATGTTGTACCGTGTGTCTTCAACTAAATGCTTATGAACGAATAACGTTATTTTCTTAACAATAACAATAGTAAGTAACAGTAATAGTATGACAAATATTATAACAACAACTTGTCTTAAATAATATCCTCAGGTTTAAAATACAAACCCAAAAGCATGACTTATTCTAGGATTATCCTCAAACGACAGCGGCCATGTTTGATGGCAATGATGACGTCATCAAACATGGCCGCCGCGCTTTGTTATAAAGGTAACAAACAGACAATAAAATAACGAAGTCTAATTGTTTAGTAGAAACCAACTAGCATACTACCTTCGATTTTATACCAATATTTAATGATTTTTTGTTTTGTTTTTGTTCAAAACGCTGGCTTTTTCGCTACTCACTATCTATCATTATTATTATATTTTTATTTATTTATTTATTTTAACCCAGTTGTAAAACGCGGTTTAGGCCTAGTTGAGACGTCTGCTAATCATGAGCCGTTCTCATTTCAAACAATAGATAATGAGGCGGCTTCTTTTGAAGTAATTAAGAACGGCTCTTGGAAAGTACGGCGTTTGAACTAGGCCTTAGTGCGTTCGATAAGAACCGCATAATATTATTATTATTATTATCATCACGCAATAGATAGTGAGTATACACGTTAGCCAATCAGACTGCAGGATTCGTGATAATATACTGTCTAGTTGGTTTCTACTAATATCAGTTCGAAAGTGTTTCTTGGCCACAAGAAAATTAACATGAATTGCATACAGAGTTTGTAAATTTCTTTCGTACCTTAATTTAGAAACTTCTAGTTGGTTTCGTTCCTAACAAATGTCTGTAGTTCAGACACGTATTTTTCACTTAATTCACGCAAGCTTGTTTGAAGCATCTCTTTGAGGTCTTTTTCTACCGTCTTCTTCGTCCTAGAAACAAAGAAATGGGGATTTAGAGTCGTTTTCGTATTCGTGGGAAACCTACGGCACGGAGCGATGGTCACGGTACGGAATCGAAGACGTCTGTTCAACCAATCACAACGCACAAAATCATTGCTTAACCAATCAGAATGCTTGGGCACAGCACCGTCACGGCACGGCACGGTCGTCGCATCGCTCACTATCAATAAAACCAGGTTAGTGCAATTTCTCTAACTAGATTCCAATGCACAATATGTTCAACGTCCAAAACGTGCAGTCATTGCGCGTTCTATTGTCAATAGAACCTCAATAAATCCAACTGTCGGTGGAACAGTTTTGGTTTTATTTATTAAATTAATAGTTACCTTGCCAAAGCTTTGACTGCATTTACTACTGATGCACACTCATTCCTGTAAGCCTAGAAAAGTATAAAGCCAATGAGGCAGTTGAGTCAAAATGGTAATTTGTGTTTTTTTCACAGCGTGGATGTTTCCAAATAACACTATCTCTCGATTTTCTTTTAGTTCCACGACATACATCTACTTCAGTTAGAAACTCACCTTTTCAACGTCAACCCTCTTCTGAAGAATAGCTATCGTTTTTCGTTCGTATTCGTTGTTCAGTATTCGCGCTACTGTACTCTGAGGAGCATCGTCAGTGGAAGCGGCTCCCTCCGTCTTAGTTGATGAGACTGCATTGGACTTGGCCGCCCTCTCATGGCCTGCTACCCTGGTAGAGGCTTTGGTTGGACTACCCTTGGCAGAGGTTTTCAAATTTTTCTTTGCCGTTTTCGAGGACGTTATGGTTCCAGAAGAGGTACTACTGCTTGCTACACCGACAATCGACGAGGGTATGTCTATGGTTGGCAGCTTCAAAGACGAAGCATCCTCGTGCGCAATTTTTTGCTGGAGCTGAGCATCAATATATTCTTCAAGACTCATCTCCTTTACTGTATTTTCCGCTGGAGCCGACTGAGAATTCTCCTCCTGTAGAGATGGTCCAAGAGGGACAATTACGCTAAGCGTTGATTTGGATTCGTTTTCACTTTGAGAACTATCTTTGGTTACGACGGTGCTGACTAAAGCATTTTGTTGGCTAGCTGTTTTCCCTTCATCAATCGCCTTTGTGGGAATCACTTTGGAAGTCACCTCACCACTATTTGAAGATCCCTTACTGTTCTCTTTACTGTCGTCTTTATCCATAGAAGTGATTGTACAAGTAGTAGTATGGCTTGAACCATCAGGTGATCCATCAGATCCTCTCAAAACAGTCTCAGCAACAGTTCCATGTTCATAGAGTCGACTGCCCTCCTTGGGAGTAATGGAACGGGTTTGAACGTTGGCCTTCCCATTTTGATCTACAGGCGTAGCGGTAGGTGTAACGTTGATTTTGCCATTATTCAGTAATTCTTTGCTCTTAACTATATCGTCTATGGTCTTATTTTCGGCCATTTCTGCGCGTTCTGGTTCTACACTAGGCCTGTCATCTTTCTTGATTTTGTCTTCATCACAAGGTATGGATTCTGATTCATGTTTACGAACATCAAGTTCTATTTGACTGGATTTAGTACCTTCATTTTTGTCGGTTGCAATTCCAGAACTGCCTGTACCTATATTGGCGCATCTTGCAACCCTTTTCTCTGGAGTTTTAGTTCTATCAGAACTTCTTTCGTTATTACAGACGGATATATTATTTTCCAAGTTCTTTTTAGAACCTTCGCGAGGTTCGGTCACGAAGACCGGAGCCTGCGCTTCACTTGTTGTGTCCTCTACGTCCTTCGTAGGACTAGATTCAACAGTCTTGTTCTTATTGATTTGTTCTGTCACTCTAGACATTACAGTGATGTTTCCGTTGTTGTTCCTAAATTTGTCAACAGTGACCAATGGTTTAGGTATCTGTTTAATGGATTCTGTACAGCTTTTTACCCTCTTTTCCGCACCAATTTTCGAGAGTGATTCAGACGACGAACTACCTTTCTCGACCTCATTTTTATCTTTGCCACTGTTTGGTTTTGAACCTGGAGAACTGTTATTATCACCTTCAGCGTTCTGATCGCCACTAATTAAACCACGTGGTATGGCTTTAATTTTTGCTATCTTGCTCTTTTTAATACTTTCTTCGAAAGCTCTTTCAAGGAGATCATGCCCTTCATTCAGAAGAACTTCAGTGGAGGTGCCTTCTTCGAAAGCCTGTTCAAGTTGTTCACGCCCTTCGTCAAGAAGAGCATCACTATCATTAGGATAGTCTTTAATGTGGAGTTGATTTTTGTCGATACAATTGGTGTGAATTGATTTCATGACAGTTTTTAATTCGTCCAAACAAATGTTTACACGTTCTTTACCAGTCTTAGTCGACGTTATGGGACCAGTTTGACTTTCCCGTTTTCTTGTCTTTTCGGTAGCTTTCTTTGGTGAAGTGTTTTGGTTACTCTGCGCAGCTTCTGATCTTGATACCCTCGATACAGTTATGGGTGCTTGACAAAGAGGGGACTTTCGAGATGCATTTCC
Organism: Actinostola sp. cb2023; assembly: GCA_033675265.1. Classification (NCBI taxonomy): domain Eukaryota; kingdom Metazoa; phylum Cnidaria; class Anthozoa; order Actiniaria; family Actinostolidae; genus Actinostola; species Actinostola sp. cb2023. The sequence continues at coordinate 138,359 of JAUJYZ010000794.1, read as the reverse complement.
TGAAGGGTGCTTTTGGGCGAGTTTTGTCTTTGTGGCAATAGGAGACTTTGAACAGGAATTTTCACTCCTGACTTGTTTATCTTCACTGTTACTGCCACCAGAAGATTTAGGTGTACTGTCATCAAAAGTACCAGACCTGGGTAATGGGTTCTTTGCAATAATATTACTTTTCTCTCGACTTACTCCTATGTTCGACCTTGGAGATTGGACCCTCGACCGAGATTGACTTTGTCTACGTTGCGGTTTTCCATGAGTTTCGCGTTTTCTGCCACCAACACGGAGTGAAGGTCGAAGTGGAACAAAGCTTTCAGGACTGTAGATGTCGGTTGGTTCAGAACCCAGATTATTGTTGCTCATAGATTCTGAGCTTGACACATCGTGAGTATTAGAGGAATTTCCCTTTCTCAGTGCGACTTTTCGTCTTTTTACCACTTTCTCTGGACTTGAATCGCTTGTCGCAACAATCAGTCTTGATGCTCTTTTTCTGGGAATAATATCAGGACTAGAGATACCCGTTGATATTTCGTTGTCTGCTTCATTACCTGAGGTATTCATATTAATCGGAGAGTAGTTTCCAGGGCTGTAAGGCACATGGTAACTGGCAAAGAGTTCTGGGTCAGAATCAGCATGTGGATCACTTACAAGGTACGATCCTGTATTGTAGGGGTCAGAACTGTTGGGTGCCAAAATTGTATCGTCCGCATCATCCTGGCACGAAAGGTCGGAGGGTGTGTAATCAACAGTACTTAGGGCCTGCGTGTCTACAGACATTTCTGACTCACGACGGACAGAGGGTGACTCTTGTTCAAGAGGGCTTTGCTCGGGATCGTATGCTTGGGAGTACTGGGCACCATTCACTTTGCCAGAAGAAATATCTGTGGGTGTATAACCAACTGTACTTAGCGTATGCGTGCCAATAGACATATCGGACTCACGACGGACAGATGGTGAGTCTTCACTTAATGAAGGAGTTCCAAGAGACATATCGTCAGAGTTTGTTGTGTATACAGAAGGGAAACCTTTGACTAGAGAAACATCTTCGGGGTCGTAAGGCTTAAGCTCACTTTGGGTACCACTTGTTATGTCTGATTCAGTCGCGCTTAATGAAGGTGTTTCGATAGAGATGTTTTCAGAGTGGACGCACTCGGATAAGGACACGTCTTTGGAGGATCCACAGTCGGATTCACAAGGTCTAGATTCACTGGACGAAGTTGCGGTGACCGATGAAAAGAGACATTCGTACCTTAGGGGAGTGGTATCACTGGATTCATTTTGATCAGAAGTCTCGTTTCTCGTGCATCCTAGAAACGCTTCTCTTACTATCTTAACAAAATCAGTTTCCTTGTGGTGCGGAGGATTTAGTGTGCTCTTATCTATATCTGAAGTAGATGAGCTACCGACAATAAGGGTGTGGTCAGACGTGTGGGAATTCTTAGCTTCCCCAGAATTGTTCATCGAAACAGCATCCATGTAACTTCGTCTAGCAGTATCTACCAACTCTTTTTCAGTATCCGAACTTGTGTGCGCATCGGTGCTTCCAAAAATCATTTTCATATTATCGCGAATAGTTTCCTTTTTCGCAGGATCTTTGGACTGAGTCTTTGGAGTACATGGAGGTCGAGATTTTACAAAGGTAATAATACAGTCATCGCTACTTAAATCGTCCTCTGAAGCATTGCTCTCCTCAGATGTTTTCTTATCAACATTCTTTCTGCGCTCGATAAACTGTGGATAGTCCTCTAAATTGAACTCCACATTGATTTCATGGATATTTCCCAAATTATGGACTGGAGTGTTACCAACTTCCAGTTCATTGCTTGAAGTAACGCGCAGTGGGACACTATGTTTCGCATTGATGCGCTCAAACAAGCATTGGTCTAGATTTTGTTCATATCTATTATTGGGCTTATCACTCGAAAACGTTTTGGAACATGCGCCTTCTGTTTCTATGACATTTCTTCCCGATCCTTCAGGATTGGCTTCAGGCCCTCTCTCATCGGTTCTAACTGAGTCCGTGTTATTATCATATTCCTTTTCAATGATTATCCCAATATTTAATTCTTCAGCAGCGAGGCCGTCTTCCTTTTGGTCACCAAGCGCTTGTCCGTCAGCAATAAAGATTTCATCTATTGCTCTGTGCGACAACAGCACCATTTGACAAGAATTAACAACACCTTCTTCGTCTTCAGCGAATTGTTGGTCCTGTTTACAGGAAGAGAGTTCCATGACTTCAGCATCAATACTTTTTTCATTGGCATCGTGTTCACACACAGTGTTATTATCAGTGTCGACTTGCTGTTCAGAATTTTGCATCTGTTCTGTACGTTCGATAAACGAACTAGAAGACGTCTCTAAATCATGAGAGGATGTATGTTCGTCTCTGCTTTCAGAGTCACGTTGTCCACTACTTAGCTTCGTCTGTACAATGCTGTCATCATGGGTCATATCAGATGAGTTATTACACTTTAGTGTGGTCTGCTTTTCCTCGTTGGACTCTTTCAAAAGCTGATCATCAGTGAGAGGGTGGTTCGTGATGTCCGATCTATCATCATGTATTTCTTGCAGGGCAGTACATTGCTCTGTGCCTTCTCTTATTTCAACAGCACGTTCTATTTGCACTCCATTGACATTCCAACATGAACCACCTTTGATGAAGTCTTGATGTTCAATGCTCATATCGTCCTTGTCATCATAACTATGCTCAAAAGGATGGTCCTCAGTCGCGCAATGACCGCTGCCATTGTACTCAGCATCAGAGTTCTTAAGTGAGGAATATGAATGAACACATTCGTCTTCTTGAATACACAATGCCTTCTGGCAAACTATTTGTGCAGCACTTATTTCAAGATGTTCTGACTGATCATAAAGCTCCAGTTCTTTGAAGACTTGAGGTGCATAGACGGGACTATTGACAATGGTATTATCTTCATAGAGATCCTGGTGGTCTTCTGCGTTCCCAGTGTGATTTGGAACGACAAAGTTTTTAGTTTGTTCGAGCTCCCAATCAGCTTCATATGTCGTATCTTCCATTGTCGTATCTTCCGTAGCTTCATAGGGTTGATATTCAGGTCTACAATTCATGTTGTTCAATTCATCAGACACCCGACATATATTGGAATCTCGCAAATTGTCGATTCCGCTGTCAGTACAGAAATTTACGTGAAGGTCTTCGGTTTTAGATGACGTTTCTTGACCCGTTTCTTGGCCCGTTTCTTGACCCGTTTCATGACCCGTTTCTTGACCCGTTTCATGACCCGTTTCTTGACCCGTTTCTTGACCCGTTTCTTGACCCGTTTCATGACCCGTTTCTTGACCCGTTTCTTGACCCGTTTCATGACCCGTTTCTTGACTCGTTTCTTGACCCGTTTCATGATCCGTTTCTTGACCAGTTTCAAGACCCGTTTCTTGACTCGTTTCATGACCCACGTTGTCATCAAGGTCATGGAAATGATGAGGGTTTTCTCTATATTGAAGTATATGTTCACTCTCTTCTTCAGGATCTTTCGCTTCAACAGCAAGGTCATATTCAGAACTATTACTGGTATTGTGCTGAGAAACGCATTCTGTTTCATCTTCTTGGACATCATTTTCCTCTGAAACAAGAATGATGCCATGGTCTTTTTCACTGCCGCCAGTATCATTGGCGTTGTTCGCCATATCACTGGTATTTTCCTTAATATTATCCTTAGTTAAATATACATTCTCGTTAGCTTGCTGGTTTGAATTACAAAATTCATTACCAGAACCCATAGCTGTGCCATAATCGGAGCGACAGCTCTTTTCATGACCAGAATAAAATTGCTGAGTATGCTCATTATTTGAAACGAAATCCATAACAGGTAGTTGTTCTGGTTCAACGTCTGGATTATGATCATACTCAGCGCTACAGCTCTCATTGAGTTCCGATTGCTCATTATCGATGCTGTGATTAAAATCCGTATCAGAATATTCACCTTGTTCTCCTAATTGATCAGAAGCACCAGTGACTAAGGCGGAATCATATTCGGAATTATTGCTTGTATCATGTTGTGAATAGAAAGATGATTGAATACAGTCAAGTCTTTGATGCACATCCAAAAAACCAGAACATTCCTCGTCTACTGCAGCATGTACTTCTCCTGGATCAGTAGTACCAATGTCGCCACACACCAGACCTTCAGTGACCACAGCAGGGTCATACTTACTTCTGTTCTTATGATGTTCGGCATGGAAAGTTGGCTTATCCTGATTTTCAACACTGGGATCGTAATCAGTGCTCAAGCGTACCTCTTCTTCAGCTCGTTCTTCTGCGGTTGGATCAGAGATTCCAGTATTTTCACTAAACGACCCTTTAGTGGCTACAGCCGGGTCATACTCAGAGCTACTGCTCTTATTATGTTCTGCATATAAAGTTGATTCAACTTCTTTTTCAACACTGGGATCGCATTCAATACTCAAGCGTTCCTCTTCTTCAGCTCGTGCTTCTGTTGGATCAGAGATTCCAGTATTTTCACTAAACGACCCTTTAGTGGCTACAGCCGGGTCATACTCAGAGCTACTGCTCTTATTATGTTCTGCATATAAATTTGATTCGACTTCTCTTTCAACACTGGGATCGAAATCAAGTCCCTCTTCTTCACCTCGTTCTTCTGCGGTTGGATCAGAGATTCCAGTATTTTCACTAAACGACCCTTTAGTGGCTACAGCCGGGTCATACTCAGAGCTACTGCTCTTATTATGTTCCAAATTGGTTGAGGATGACTGAAGTTCTTGGTCGATACTGGAATCATAATCTCTACTGACGCGTTCTTCTCCATCACCTTGTTCTTCTAAAGGATAACTGGTACCAACATCATCACTGATCGAATCGACAGTCTCTCTCATAACCCCCCCTTCTGCATCTTCACAGTCTGAGTCTTCGCTGATCACTACTAAGTCATATTCATAGTCATTCTTCTTTCGTTCGGCATCGATTGGTAGATGTTGGACAATGGAATCATTTTCCATATTAGAATGTTCCTCTCTTGTAAACTCCCCTTCTGCATCTTCAGAGTTTGCGTCTCGTTCATTGATTACTACTACGTCATACTCACGGTCACTCTTTTGTTTGGCATTGATTTGTAGATGTTGGTGATCATGGACAATAGAATCATTTTCCATATTAGAATGTTCCTCTCTTGTAAACTCCCCTTCTGCATCTTCAGAGTTTGCGTCTCCTTCGCTGATTACTACTACGTCATACTCACGGTCACTCTTTTCTGCGGCATCGAATTTTCGCTCTTGGTGATCGTCACTGAGCGCATATTCCTCTGAAGCAGCTATTCTTCTTCCAGCACGTTGATTTGCACGTTCAGACGTGACGCTAACCGCCTGGTCAAGTTGGACCAACTCCTTGGCACCTTGTCCTTCTCTCTCTACAGAATGATCATGAGCGTCTTGAATGGACATTTTTTGAGAAGGAAAAGACGTGGCGAAAGAGTCGTCTTCTATATAGTCGCTCCCTTGTATATCTTTGCATGCAGAACGTGCAGTTCTTGTATCAATTGATGAATATACAGGAACTGCCATTATTTCAGATGATACTTCCATGGTGACCTATAATGAACAATTTGTTTTAAAAAACAAATCAACGATCTAGACACCTGCCAAGGTGTAAGCTTTGCTTTTTTGCTTACAAAAGTTTAAGGGTGGGGATAGAACGATGTTGAGTGCACTTAGCTAGGATTTAAGAGGAAAAGGATAAACTGAGCAATTTCTTCTAAAATTTCAGTAACATTCTCGCAATAAAAGCCAACACATACAAAACACTTAATTAAGTCACAAAAATAAGGTGAAGTTGAACTTACATTGGGTTCCACATGACATTGCTCATCGCCGATGTATCCAACTTCATTTTTAGTTTTGTTAAACGTCCCAGAGATCTCTGTGAGATTTTTCTCATGGTTATAATCAAAGACTACTTGTCGCTTCATCACAATTCTATGAGATTGGCCACAGGGAGAAATTGGCACGGAACTCTCCTCACTTGTGCTTGCTTCAGGATCTGAATAGGATAGCTCGACAACTGTGTCAGTGGCACCTAAAAAAAAACATCAGAGTAAGAAAAAACTAAATAATGCCAGCTTTCTAAAGTGGACAACATATTTACCTGTAGTCTGTTTTCTTTCAGCCTCGGGCTGGTGATACTCAGGGGAGGTCGAGCACGCTGAAGTAACTGTGTCACAAGTCAGGATTTCTTGTATTCCAGCCAATTCTAAACCTTCTTCATTTTGTCTTTGTCGTCGAGACATGATTAACAAGCGTAAATCGTCATTTGGAAGATCCGATTTCACTTTGTCCGTTGCTCCGAGAAGGGGTGAGGGAGCACGACTGACACCACAGATACTTACCTTCCTCTTGAATGCTTCCGAACTCTTCGAAGCAGAACCCTTGGTCACTACAGTTGCTGAAACTTTCGCCTGTTTGGAAGGCGACTCCTCCTTGCGACGAGCGGTCGCTTCAATTCTAGGAGAGGATCTCCCCCTTCCTTGGTGTTGTTCTCTGATTGGATTCTTTTCGACACTACCTTTCTTCGACGATTCATTTTTCTTGAGTTTGACGACCGAAACGCTACTATTGATTTTTGAACGAACTACAGCTGATTTTATTTTTGGTGATGCTGATCGCGAATCACGAGATTCTTTGTCATGGCGATGGTCACGCAATCCACGCACCGATGAACTATTTTGAGAAGATACTTGTTTTGTTACTGAAGATTTACTTGTGTTTTCTCGAAGGTCTTGTGATCCATGGTGATCACGTGAAGGTACGTCTTCTTCGGAAGAAAGTTTGGGTGACGCATTGCGTGATTCCCGAGATTCATTAATGTCATGTCGTAGGTCACGCAATTGTCGAGGATCGCGTGACGAATCGTTGTCTAAACAAATGGTCTCATTCTTTCTGCTTGGTGAATCTTCTACTTCAATCTTGGGATTGTCAGAAGCAAAGACTTCTCGTGATAAGAGATGCTCCCGAGTAACGAGGGTTGATCGTGCTTCTCGACTCTTAGCTGGTGAAACACTTGTTTTTTTGTCGTCCGTTTTCCTTCTTTTCGAATTCAGTTCGTGCATAGGAATTTTTCTCTTTTGAAGAGAATTATTCTTTCCAGGTGACTTATCACTTGAGTGATCTAAAGGTAACACTAGCATTAGAGTGAACAGCTAATTGAGTGCTGAGAAATTCTCTTGTACCACATTTGAAAGGTAAAAAAGGAAAAAAACATTTTGGCGCAACAAAAGTAAAACTATAAAATTTCTATCCTACTTCTGTGATATTGTGCGCTGCAATTTTATAGGATTGCGAATTGCAGACGGTGGAATTTCGGGTGAGTGGCCTATTCACCAGCACTGGAAAAAACATGCACTCTTCCAACCAGCCTTGCAAATTCATTGGAAATTCTTTGGAAATGTCTAAAACCTTGGAAATTGAACATTTCCAATGAATTTCCAAGGTTGGAAGAACATGCACTTTTTCCATTGCAGTAGTGCATCCACTTAGTTCTTGAGAATTGAAAACAGTAAATACTGCTGACACTGTCTTCCAGTGGTTTAGTGCGACTCTCCCCATCCCTCTGACGCGTTACTCAAATAGGTGATTTCTGCTGCAGTAATTATTAATTAATTAAGAATCATTAGCAATTATTATTATTCTGTTATGTACTTACGATTTGTGACACTAGTGCTGGAACCACTGAATCTTTCTGCAGCTCGCTGTTGGCGATAAGTAGACCTATCGTCCTCTTCTCTCGACCAACGTCGTTCTCTATTTGAAGACCCACTACCATTTCTCCAAGACACATCTTTATAATTACTTGAACCAGACCTGGTTGGTCCACTACTATGCATCGCATAACGCATGGGAAGTGGATTGTTTTCTCTGTCTTCATTGTATCTTAAATGATTATTTCTGTTATAATACTCCCTATCCGAGTAATTAGAACCTGTAGGACTAACATGAAGTCGTTCGGACTCCTCACGCTCATCATATCGTCTGTAATCTTGATGATCTTCCCTTCTCTCGAGGCGTTGTCCCCTACTGTGTTCATTTCTTACATCGGGATGTTCATAATCCCTTTCCTTTTCACTGTCTCCATAAGATCCACGCTGAGAGTGTCGTCTGCCAGGATGATCATAGTTGTAGTCATGAAAACGTGGGTTATAGGCACCTTCGTAGTCATGTGACCTGTCATACTCACATGACCTGTCATTATCATATGACCTGTCATAATCACATGATCTCTCACGATCACGTGACCTGAAATCATCCCTGGCATCGTCATGGGTTCTAATCTCACGTGATCTTAAATCACCATCATAATACTCCCTCTGTAGATTTCCTAACGGTTCCCTCGTTTCTTGAATTTTGTGTTTAATATATGCAGCTAGGGTGTCAAAAAATACATTCTGATTGTCTTGGGTGTCTTGATTATGAGGTGTGGTATAATCATCTTGTGTCCATGACGAGTCTCTTGGTGGACTTTCTCCTCTTTCTCTCTGTTAAAAAAAATTGCCAAAAATAATGAATTAAACATCAAAGAAAGCACAAAGAAAGCTTGGAAGAATCCATGAATGTCATTATTTTCCTTCAACTGAGGGGTAAAACTGACCCCAATGTGTCATCAACAAGAGAATATTCTATTGAAAAGGTGCAATTCAGCTGATGAAAATTCCTCACTACTTTTGTCAGTTCCATCTGTCAATTTGAAGCTGTTTATTTGTCACACTCGCTAGTAATACTCCAGTAAGACTATCCAGCTACTTCATGTATTTTATTGAAATTGCTGCATGTAGTTTGAAAGTCAGCTAAAGTGACATTACAATGCAAGCAATCCATGGGTGAAAAATCATCAGATGGAACCTATTTACTTGCAAATACATGCAAAAGGTACCAGGATACCCCTAAATGGTGTGATGAGTATCCCCGCCACTTTTATATGGGTAGCCTGGAAACTTGAAGTGTATCAATTAAAAGATTTCAAATAAACATGTAAAAATCAGCAGGTCGTAGTGAGTAGCTCTCTGAGTTTCATGGTTGCCGGCTTGTATAATGTACGAATGTAAAACATCACTAATCCCCAGGGGGGGTACTCAGGGGTATTAGTGGCGGGGAGGTGCGAAGACCTATTCGTGGCTTGGGACTTTTTTTTGGGTTATCAATTTTCTGGTGGACTTTTTTTGATATAAAGATTTTGGCAAGGACTTTTTTGGGGGTTGATAAAAATGATATCCTACCGTTCTCGATTTTATGCGGAGAAAAGTTGGACTTTTTTGGGGTTACGATTTTGGGCCGTTGGACATTTTTGGGGTCTTGTTTTTGCGTAATGGACTTTTTTTGGGGGGGGGGGGGGGGTTAAAAAGTTTGGCCTCATTTGCACCTCCCCGTCACTGATACCCCTGAGTACCCCCCCTGGGCACTAATCAAGACTAATCATTCAGTTATTTGTAACTTTAACATTTGACATGTAGTTATAAATATATCTTTGCGAAATAAATAATGTTTAAATAATTAAAAGAAGAGGAGAGAATAATCATTTTTGAGCAGCCAGACCGTAGGTGAAAACTCCAGCTGCTAGTAATGATTTAATAAGTATGCTAAACGGATGGAAAATACAGTACTTAAATTATTGGTACATTCTCAATGATGCTATGTATTAAAAAATATTTTGGGATGAGGCAAATGCCAAATTCAGGATAATAATAACAATAATTTCTGATGTTTATTCATTTATTTCTATATATTCTTACCATATCATATTCATAAGATCTTTGGTCATATTCCCTTCTATCGTCATTGTGTTCATATCTGTGTGTATCCAAATACTCTTGCTGGTAAGATGGATCATTATTATCGGGATCATCAACTTGAGACTGAGGGAAGTTATCTTGATACCCATCTCTTTCTTGATTCAAATAACCCCTATCTTCCCAGGAGTCATCTCTGTCACCATAAGGAGATCTGGGCCTTCGATTTGAGAGCATCTGAGAACATTATAAACAGATATAGTTTGTTTAGATTGGATTTTACCCTAATTAGTGAAAATGATGTAAGCGTTTTGTTTTGACGAAAATATTGTTATGGCTTCAGTGTTTCCTTGTAATTCTTTTGTTTTGTCCATATAGAAATAACTTTAGATATTATTTTAAATATTAAACACTTCTGTCATCCAAAAAGAAGACCCTGTAACGCTATAGTATAAAATACGTCTAAAATAACGATAAGTAGAGCACATTTTCCATATTTTCCTTGACCCAGTTGTCCGTCACAACGGTACCTACCGCAGAGATGAATGAAAATTTGCTTGTTTTAAAAAGACATACGATGACAAAATTAAAGCGAAACGTTGTTACACTAATTATATTATATCCGATCCTAAGTTTACAAGCTGAAAACAATAGATATAATAGTGAAGCAATTATTAAACTCGTAAACAAAGCGTCCCTCTTGTCTTGTGTCCTCGTTCAATAATCAAACAAACGTCAGTCTTGAGAGCGTAAATTTGTACAAGAAACCATAGAAATACCTATACATCGATACTCTGAGTTTTCCTGAAGAATAGTGACAAAACAGCAGTCAAAACTTTCCTAAAAAGACTGCAAAATTGAGATAGAACGCAACGCAACTGACCTCGTCGTCTCCACGGCCCGTGGTTTCGTCAAGTCAACTTGAAACTCTTCTCCTTCACATTCATCAATATTTTCTCCGTTGAAAGGCTTGTCACAGTATTCCTCTAATGTAGAAGAGATTCAGTGATGAAAAGGACGGTCTAAAATAAAGTTTCTACTTCGCTACGTGATAAGGCAGGCAGGAAACAACTCCGACTCCATCCAAAGCACCGGAAAGTTTATCATGTTGTCACGTGGGATTTTGCGTCGCGCCGCGCGCAATCAGTTGTCGCCTATCAAAGAAAATCTGTTATAATGAGAACTGGAAGCCTGAAATCTTCAAATAATTTTCTTTAGCTGCATTCGAGTTCACAGCACAACTCTGTGTTTACTACGACACGTGTCATTGTGTCATGACTGCGGAATATCATGCCCCAAAATGAAAATCTGGCTAGTAACGAGTGTGGCGCGAACGGCGCGACCCCTAAACTTGACCCCATGAATATTTTCCATTCCCTATCCCTATCACCTAGACACGAAAAGTATACCCATAGTAATTCTGGTTCTTGTCATACCCTATCCGAGACAACATGCAATTGCAAGGAAAAAATATATCTAGCATATCCAGACAGACCAAAACGGTGAAAAAAACAAGCCCAAATAGCTGGTAAACACTCTTCATAAGATAAAGGTATTAGTATTGTAGTAATTTGTTTCTGTAGTTAAGTGAAGGCCTAAAAAGCTGTTAAAAAATGAAATAAAAAAAGGCCGTCTCGATCTCCTACCCGTATTACCCTGCTAGCGCTCACCGCGCCCCAGACGGGCCGAAAGTAACACAACCCCCGGGTCACTTTTTATAGCTAAGTAGGAGGGGAAAGTTGAGTGGCAGAGTTAGTACTATACTTCATTATCAAAAGAAATGAGGTTCAGGTCTAGCTAGATTTATAGAAAACCCGGCCTTACGGACACCCCAGGGGGGGTACTCAGGCGTATCAGTGACGGGGAGGTGCGAAGACCTTTTTTGGGTTTGAAATTCGCGGCTTGGGACTTTTTTTGGGTTATCAATTTTCTGGTGGACTTTTTATGATATAAAGATTTTGGCAAGGACTTTTCTTGGGGTTGATAAAAATGATATCCTACCGTTCTCGATTTTATGCGGAGAAATTGGACTTTTGGGGGGTCACGATTTTGGGCCATTGGACTTTTTTGGGGTCTTGTTTTTGCGTAATGGACTTTTTTGGCCTCATTCGCACCTCGGCCTCCCCGTCACTGATACCCCTGAGTACCCCCCCTGGGACGGACACCCGTTTATTACGGACATGTTGTTCTGTCCCGGCCGAATCGAAACTCATACAAATGCCTATAAAATATACCCGTTTATTAAATACGGACACCCGGTTAATACGGACACTGCGTCTCGTCCCGATGGTGTCCGTGTTAACCGGGTTCCACTGTACCATCAAAAGCGCTTTTCACTAGTCATGTAACTGGCCATGTAGCGTGACCGGACTAAAAAGTTGTGCTTCGTGATGCTTCGTTGAACATTGGGATCCCTGTGTTGAAAAAGAAGTATTACCGGCATTTGTGTACAAAACACGTGCTTTGTGGATTTCTTTGTTTAATTGAACGTAATTAGCAGTTTTTATTGTCTCACTCTGTTGCAACTCTGTTACTACTAACTGCTGATGTCTGTAATTGATCCTGTCCTATCGCCGCGAAATTCAGCTGAATTGATTTCTTGCCACAGCCTTGATGTCTCCATTTCTGAACATGGAGTGTCTCGAACTTCATCTCTGCTATTTGAGTGTCTGAAAACGAAAAAGTACAGCTTCAAAGTCTGGAAGGAGCACGAACTGCATCCAAAGGAAATGACTAAAGAGACGGTGGATTGGATCTTTCTTCTTGACTGCTTGAACTTTTCGTTTTGGGTCGATGATGAAGTTGAGCCATGGACAGTGGAGTTTGAAGGCGAGATATATCACGGTTACTGGGCTCTATGTGCTGGAATAAACAGAGCCATAAAGGTAATTCAGTGATGGTTAGATGAAAGACCTTAAAATATCATTGGGAACCGACTGAAAGATCGACTGAATTAAAAGACCGACTTGGCAAAATTCAGTGAACGGAGTCTAGCCATTGGCACCACAGGTAGCCCAACATTTAAAAATGTTAACACCTTTGTATATTTCCCAGGAAGGACTGCCAATTACCAAGCCATCGTTCTACTCTAAAATCACAGCAGACCAGCTTAAACACGTATTTAGGTCCGCAACATCTACAGAAATACCACTTCTCAACAAGCGTGTTGAGATTCTTAATGAAGCAGGGGGAATACTTACTGACCACTTCCAAGGCTCATTTTCAGTTATGATAGAGAAGTGCCATCACAGTGCTAAAAGATTACTGGAACTCATTACAACCACATTCAAGGGGTTTCAGGATGAAGGCATATTCAACAATCAGAGAGTATCTTTTTACAAACGTGCACAAATTGTAATTGCAGATGTTTGGGCATGCTTTGAGGGTAAAACTTGGGGCCAATTTGATGATATTGAAGCTATAACAATGTTTGCTGACTATAAAGTACCACAGGCTCTTCTGCACCTTGGGGTACTGGAATACTCTGAGGAGCTTATGGCAAAGCTGAAAAGAGGAGAGCTTATTCCTCCTGGTGATCGACTGGAGATGGAAATAAGAGGCAACTCCATTTGGTCAATTGAGAAGATTTACCAAATGGTATTGAACAAAGCAAAGAAAGACAGCAAGTTTTGTTCTATGCCAAAACATGAGCTCACCAAGTGTTTCAATTCTATCATCATTGATTTCTACCTGTGGGACTTTGCCAAAGAAAAGGTTGAGACAGTTACAGACCTACCATGTCACAAGACTAGAACCATCTTTTATTGAGTAAAAAAAATGTGCACGCACTCCCCCACCCCCAAAAATATAAAGAAAAAAAATGTCAGAACAATATTAAGTAAAACTTTTTTTTTTGTAACCAGCACCCTACATTGAAAGGTTGCAAAAACATTTGTACTTCTCAACAAGCCACAACTGGTCTTCCTAACCTAAATTATTTTACAGTGCAGCACCGAAAACTGTAGACTGATTCCATAAGTCTGTCTATTCGCTCTGTCGATTCTGACTTTCGCTCTGAGCGACCTCCAGGGTAAGAGCAAAAACAGCGACTTATGGAATCAGTCTAGGAAAACTGTGACCACCTTTAAATCATTTGCATACTTCTGTCACTGTTATTTATTAGCCAATCAGGCTTCTGGCATGGCCAGACATTCTATTGTTTCAGAGGTATGCAAATACAGTAATGGTACAATGCTGCAGTAATAAATACCATAAACACAATTTTATATATTCATTTATTCACTACTTTGTTTTTATTTAAAAATTCATTTGCATAACCAACAATTATTTAAATATTATCACTAATAATATTACACAGAGTATTTATATATAAGTATATTGCGGTATGAACACCCTTGTGGGCAACTACCACTTTCTACTTTCCTATACACGTATCAGCTACATTTTTGTAGTTTATCAGTCAAATGACAATAGTTGAAGGGTCCCTGTAAGAATAGTGTAAGTGACTTGTGATCCAAATCCAAATTCTCCTACGGAAATTCAAAGTGTGTCCAGGAGACTTTTGATTTTGATATCAATAATGTATTTGTATAGCTTATTTATATAGTGCCCAAATATGCTTGACATCAGTTAAAGAAGATCACTCATGGACCACTTCAAGTATCGCTGCCTATATATATTGTAAGCAATCACTCTGACAACAATAAATAATATTTATCTCTTATATTGACACGGGTGGTCTCCTGACAATCAACATTACTGTATTTACTATTTAGTACTGAACAATTAAAAAGTCTAGAGGCAAAATTGTTTTCAATTGGCAGTTTTAAATGTAGCTGTAATTGGAATAATTAAACAAGTGATGGACAGGAATAAATCAGGTGTTACATCAGGTCATTATTATTATTATTATGCTGTTTTGAAGAGTACCACTGTAAGTAAAACATCCTGCTTCTAGATTTTCACAAGTTTAAAACCATGACCAGTGTCAAATACTGCTGGAAGAAACCACTTCATCTTAAGCCTACGGCAATTATCGAACAACCAGTCAAAGATGCCTGTTATACTTGTATTGCATGGGAAATGGGTGAAGAGTTTTGACACTGGTTTCATGAAACGAGGGAAGTGGTTTTCAATATGTTGTGATATATCCTCAACTGTTGGTTTATGGAACTTGAAACAACACCAGTTTCTTGTTACACCATAAATAGGCTTTACTTTTGCATCTTTCTTGTGGAGGTACCTTTTATCTGAGTTTGATTCTTCTGAATCAACTTCTAATAACATTTTAGTTAAATCACCTAATGGATAGTTGTTCCCTACTTCTGGATCATAGCTGACCTGGAGCTTTCCAGTTTGTATAGCAATGAAGTCTGGTTTCACGTCCCAAAGGCCTTTTAGCCACTTGTCGGAATGAGCTGTATCTAGAAAGAGTATCAGCCGTGCACCAGTGTTAGCATTTTTATCCCTCCACCATTTCAAAATGGTGGTAAAGTCAAGGGTCTTGCCATCCGTCAAGGCTAGGTCACCATTATCATGTACATGTCCACTGTAGTACAAGATATATGTATCATAGTGTAAACCTGGGATGACTCTTTGCTCAAAGAATGTCTGAATCTTGCCCTCAGCATATTCAGCTGAAATGCCACTAGTTGAGAAGTCTGTACCAAAGTTATGTATCATGTGGTTGGCAAAAAATCGTGATACGACGTTGATTAACTCCATTGCTCTTTGACTTATGGCTTGAAATCCATCTTGTGGCAGAAGAGTGAGGTTACCAGTTGGACTATATCTATGCGCTGGTGCTATGAGAGCATAACCAGTAGCTGTACCACCCACTGATTTCCCAAGCTTGGAAAGGATATCAAACATCACAGATTCAATAGGAATAACTATGAGAAAGAAACCCAGGAACCAAGGATTGTCTTTCTGCCACACACTTGCCGCTAAAATGCATGTTGAAACAATGGTATATAAAGTTACAATCTGGGAGACCAAGCTAAAGTGTCGGATTCCCTTCGATGCCATGATCTCAGACATGTTGTTATCATTGATAAATTCTCCCTGTGCCTTCAAGACTAAGGCACACTCCTCGATTTTTGAAATGAAGCTCCATGATGTTATTAAAAACATAAAATGAAAGACAATCCAGGGAACTGAGCAGAGCACAAAGATGGGTAGCCGGTAAATTGAAGTATGTTCGTTCATTGTTCCTTCAAAGCAGAAAACCAGATATGCTCCTTGTATTATGATCACCACAAGAACCTCCAAGCGATGGAAGCATTTTGACTGCATTATTAAGTTTTTCCACGACTCCAAGAGTGAGAGCTTTGAAAAGTAAAGATCTAATATTGCTGAGAATGTCACTTGAATTGCAAAAGCTGAGATACAAAAGGGATTACATTTCTGTTCTATCGCAGGAAAGAAGTACAGTCCTGAAATAACACAGAATAGTATCCCTGACAGCAAACAGAAGCTTGACTTGAGATGAAATGCAAAAAGATGAACAGTAAAACCAGCAATCAGCAAGAAAATCGAGCCAAAACGAGCAGTTCCTGTCGAGCCAGCAAAAAATCCCAAAAGTAAAATAAATTCTTCACTTGTTATACATGATGGCTGATAGGTTTTGAGGTTACCAATTCTCTCCATCAATGCCTTAAAGCACTGAATACCAACACTGGCCAGTACAAGTATATCAGTCAAGTCTAAGTCTTCCAAGGACACAAATAAGTGATCGTATGCAATTTCTGTAAATGACAACACGCTGAACACAACACCAACCCAGAACTGTGAAAATCCACTCCCAAACTCTTTGTAACCATAGAGATATGTTGCTAGTGATATAAATACTGCTATGGCAAGAACAATAATGAGTATAAGGTAACTCAAGTCTGCTGAGTGGTACTGCCAGCGTTTGTAGATGCCTATTCCTGCTCCGCTGTAAAACATGATAATTGAGAGCAAGGAAGATGACTTTTGAAGTGACCCTAGTATCTGCAGTGGCATTTTAAATGAAGGTTGCTGTGGACTCACTATGTCCTCTGAAATGAATATTTAAAAAGAAAAGAGAGAGAAATTGAGTTTGGTAATGAAGAAGTACAATGTACATAAATTTATATATGGTACATGTAAACGACATAGACCGAATGCAATAATGGCGTCCAATTTCAATTGCCATTGTTCTGGACTGACTAGCCTCTCATACAGGTGAAAATGCTTTTGTGTTTCCACATGAACATGAGGTTAGTCAGTCCAGAACAATGCCAATTGAAATTGGACGCCATTATTGCATTCGGTCTATGCAATGTCTATAATAAGGTCAAGAGAATGAAAGTCATAGATTTGCGTCCGGACAATTTTGAAAACAGATGAGGCTTATTTTCATTATTCATTATTCATTATAACGCAAGTACAAGGTCTTTATTGAATATGAAGTGTTTTTACATCGTTTATGCACCCCTGCCCGGAGCGACCCGGAGCGACCCGGAGCGGGGGTTTGGGCCCACTTTGGGGGGTGGTTGTGGATCACTTTGGCTTGCCATAACTCCACTCCATTTTGTTGGATTTTCAAAATTTAAACTTTGAAAATCAGTAGGCATGCATACCAGTTGTTGTGAGTGAAAATAAGACCAATGTCGGTGTTTTAACTACCTTTTACGAGTCAATCGTCTTTTCACGAATGTATCTTAAAATTTCGAGCTACATGTCATTTGCATATTCACGTGCCGAACGTTTTATTTTTCTCGATTTGTAGCCTTCCAATCCCCATCATATCATAGGTCATAAATAACAAAGAAAGCATCTTGTCTAAAATGGTAAGTTTTTGAAAATCCAACGAAATCGAGCGGAGTTACGGCAAGCCAAAGTGATCCAGATTTCTATAAATTTCCGCGCGTTTATAAATATTTGTCCCAATTCAAAATGGTGGACGAAAGCATGAAGTGTGAGGTAAAAAAATACCAACTAGATGTGTTGAGGTCAGTGCTGTCTAATGTCTCTCGGATCAGTGGCTTTTCTGGTGTGGATGATTTGAAACTTACATTTGGGTGATGAAGTGCCTTTTTGTGCAAATAATGATTTTTTTTGTAAATAATGAAAGTTTTTGGTGGTAGCTTTCGGTGCATGCGGGCGGTGGACGCAAATCTATGACTTTCATTCTCTTGGCTTAATAATAATAATAATAATAATAATAATAATAATAATAATAATAATAATAATAATAATATTAATAAGCTTAATAATAATAATAATAATAATAATAATAATGTACATTGTTGTACATCTAAATCGTTACTTATAAATAATAATAATAATAGTAATAATAATAGTAATAATAACTAAAATACATCCAATTTGAGACTGCCATTTCCATTAACTTTAGGACACCCTACCACTACATCAAGCTCTTTGAGAACGACACAAAATACAAATTACCATACAATACATATACAATACTCATTTAATACAGACATTAGACGATACAGTGGATGTACTGTGGCCGGGTATTCTAAAGTTTAGTCATAAACTACAGCTGATCCAATTCCACGTGTAAGTAGTACAACGTTATTTACCTGCCATACAGCCGTAGAAAAGACAAAACTACCACACCCGAATTATGCAGGTGAAAACCAGCAAGGCGTAATTCTTCAAACCAAACAATCTATTTCTTTCAATAAAACTTCACCATTCCTTATAAAAAGGAAAGCATAGTTTATATACTATCTTTAGAAGGTAATCCAGTCCGATCGTTGTTTACGCTTGGATAGTACCCTAACTCCTAAGATGTCAAACGTTCAACGTGTATCGTCCGCCATATTGAATCACGATGCATGCTGGGAAATTTATTTCATTATTACCTCCTGCTCATGCGCAGATTATTATTACCGCTGACTGGAAAGGAACGCTGTAATGTCAACATGGCTGAGTTGGCTGATGTCGTGAAGGGTTTGCATAAGAAATTGAGACAAGATATGAAAGCAGGTCTGTAGCCTAGTGTTGGGTGTTATGAAATACGAGGGGTGTTGTGATGATTCTGCTGTAAGAAATAGTGTTGGTACAGTATTTCTTTTGTAATATTTTGGGTAAGCTATGCTCTGTTTTTCTACCTTTCAGTTTTCTACCCAATCATGAAATGAGTATTGTACGTCATGTGTTATATTTAAGCTTATATGTTTAGAATAATCATCCAAAATGTAAATGAGCATCTATTGATTCAAGATTGATTGATACGAGTGACTGACTGATTGATATATTGTTTGTTTGATTGGTCGGTTGAATAATTAATTAATTAAGTAATGGTCCACGTATAAAGAACTAGGCAACTGAACGGCAATGCACGATGGAATGCTTAAATTTTCTATTGTTAAAACTAGTGATCCCATTGGCTTAAACCTGAAAATTGGCAAAAAGGTTAGGTATAAGATATACATACTCCGATTTGTTTAGATGTCAAGTTTGTCTGTTATCCATTGGCATCACATGCCAATTTTAAAGCAAATTGTATGTGGGAAACCTTGTAAAATAAGCAATATTCTTTGCTATTGTCTTGGGCTGTTCTGATTGGTTAGATATGAAACATTTCCAATAAATTACCCGAAATCATTGATTACCTTTATTTTTACATTGAAATATTATTATGTGTCATCCTCTATTTCTGTATCCTTGAAATTAGAAATATTCTATGTGGACAGAGCTATTGCCGTAGAACAATGAAAGCTTGCCTAGTTCTTGCATAGATGATTACTTAACCATGATTATTGTTCTTTTCTCAGCTAATGGAGATTATGATAAGGTGTGGAAGGATCATTGTTCTGACAAAGACACTTTACAAAAATATGCCACAGCAATGCACTCCCTCGCCATTAACCAATGGTCAAAAAACTCCCCAGGGGGGAGGGCTGACTGGTGTATAAGGACATGTCAGGAATACTTCAAGGAAGGTGGACTAAAGGCTGCAATAGACAAACAAAAGAGAAGAATTGATAAGGAAATGGGGACAGTCTGTTGCTGCTGCCTTAATGCTGATTTGATCAAGTTGTAAGTCCATGTGTGCATACTGTACATTTTCTCTCTTAGAGTTGTTTTGTATGAGTGAGAAGTAGATACGGTTTGCGCCATGCTGTGACCGTGCTGTGTCCAAGTATTCTGATTGGTTGAGCAATGATTTTGCACACTCTGATTGGTTGAATAGATGTCTTCGATTCCTTCCCGTGACCATAACTCTTTACCATAGGTTTCCCACTCATATGAAAATGACTCAGCCCCCAGAGCTTACTTTTTTCCTAAGTATTTTTGGGGGTTTCTTTACTGAGAGGAGGGCTCAGATATACACAATAAGTAAAGTCAGTTTGCACATTTGATACTTGTGTTTATTGGCAGATTGTATTGTCGCACTTGCTTGGGTGGAAGTGGGCTTGAAAGTCTGTGGGATAGACTGAAAATAATCCCCATATTAATTACAAAGATACAATCTACATTGCATTAAATACTTGTTATTTGATAAACTGTTCACTAGATGCACATCGTTGAAGGGAGACAAGTTTAACCTCTTGGATGTTGGTAGCTGCTATAATCCTTTCACTGAATTTCAAGAATTTTCCTCAATTGCGATTGATCTTCACCCAGCTACAGAGGTAAGAAGTCTAATACACTTAGATATGGCAGGCCATGTTGGTGGTATAATGATGGTACAAACAAGAGAAGCTAATGAGGATGCTTTGGTATCAGGTACCAGCATGGCCGCTATGACATGCAAACCAGCAATTCTCAGAGATGCTGTACTGTCAACTGGCAGACCATATAGAAATTGCACTCATTCCCAAATGAATGAAGTCAGAGAGTAGCAGTAGGAGCCATGTTTGCTGTTTAGATTTAAAGTCATGCACTACTGTAATAATCTCTCTTACATGGCTGATGTTGTCATCATCACCATCATCACCATCATTGTGATCAGTATCAAAATGCATTGATGAGTGTTTGTACACATATATCCCTTGCAGACTGTCTACAAGTGTGACATCCTGGACTTAAAAATCAATAGTGAAACTGATCAGCGTACAAGACAACACCATGATAAAGCAGTTTCCTGCAGTTGTAGAAACAATTCCCTGCCTCAACCTACATATTCTAATGACAATGAAGAGCAAGCTGTAATTTCTGACAATTCAACTTTAGTTACTGGAATTACTCAAAAAGCAACTGATATCACAACATTTCTCCAAAAACCAGTCATTTCTGAACTTCCTAGTGGATATTTTCACGTTGTAGTGTTTTCTCTCCTTCTTTCCTACTTTCCATCACCTATCCAACGATGGGACTGTTGCATCAAAGCCCATAAACTACTTGCTGTCAATGGGATTCTAATTGTCATTACCCCTGATTCCTCGCACCAAAATCGCAATGCCGCCATGGTGAAGTCATGGAAGGCAGCTATAGAATCAATAGGTTTTGTAAGATGGAGATACGTGAAGGACACACACGTGCATTGTATGGTATTCCGTAAAGTATCCCCGTGTCACCATAGTTGCTCAAAAGCCTGTAGCTGTGCTGTTAGTGTAAACGTTACACCAGAAATGTTGTACATCCGTCAAGACTTCCAGGATGATGAACAAGAAGAGAGCAGCATTGATGACACAAATAAACATGGTGGTGAAGAAAGTTGCCCAGTATCAAAGAAGAGAAAGATAGAATCGGAGTTTACACAATAAAAACGACATTTCAGAAGATAGTACTATTTAGTCGGCTCCCTATGCTATCCTATACCTCTAATACATTATAAAAATCATGACAAAATGGTAGTGGCAGTGCCGAATGTTGCACTTCCGCAATGCTCAGTACACTCGTAATTGCAACATTTCCCCCCGAGGTGGATAGGGCCGCATGGTATATATGGTTTTGGGTGATATTAAACTTCGAACATGTATTTTCGAATCAGTGAAATCGCCGCTACTGTACATGCGCGATTTGGAGTTGCAATAAAATGGCCATTGTAATCGCCACTCAAATCAAGGATGCTTAAAACGTACAAGAAAATTGCAAAATTTTATCGCGCACCCACCTAAATAGACTAGACGCAAAAATAGACGCTGCCTGAGTGAGACAATCCCATGATGCATCATGATGCATTGAAAACCTTATGACGTCACCGGTGGGTTGCTCTGCAATCTCTGTCAGTATTTGCAAGAAGATCTAACAATGAAAGTACAAGGCAAGATGTTGGGGAGTTGTTGGCCTGTCTTAGCAGTTTTACTGATTTTGGTATCTATAAATGAAGGCCGCCAGCATGTAGAAGAAGGTAGGTAGTAGTATTCATTCAAATTTTTCTAAAAGCGGCGAATGTTTTGCACTTTTTCCAGTTTGGTTGTACATTTCACGGTGCAGTTTTATCATGACTCGGCAGTTTCTTGAAGATCTCAGTTTGAGCTCGTAGATTTACATCGGATGCTGTATTTTCGTTCAGTGTCTGCCATGCAAAGTAATTATAATGTGTTAAAATCTATAGTTAATTAGAACGGAAAATTCCGAAAGTATGATTGTCATGATTCTTGAAAAGATAAGCTTAAGCCTCCCAAATCGAATGTGAAGTCGTTGATTTCATAGTTGAACTTCAAAATTGACATTTTCTCAAAAAACATCTCAGTTTTATCATCATTTAGTCCATAAGATTCAGATCGGTAACGTAATTTATTGTTGTGTTTTGTATTATTTTTTCACTTTGTTGTTTTCACATGCTTTTGTTGACTGTTCTTGCCGCCTTTCATGGCAGTAAAAATATTTTAATAGACTGCTTATTTGACTTCATCAGTTCATGGTATATCCCAAGTATATTGAGTAAGCGGATTAATATCTAGTGATTTCGTGCATACATGTACTTGTCCTGTCCCCCGTTTCGAGCAGAATTGATCACCCAGTTCGGCAGTGAGCATTCTGCCGGCAGAAAACCACCCTTCGAGCAGAATTCGAGAAAATTAGGAATAGACAAGACACATATTAAGATAAAAACTATGAAATAAATGTTTAATTTAATACAAATGCTACCGACATATTGCCGGCTTGGCGTCTTTGCTCGACGCGGATTAAAAAATCCGCTTAGCGTATTAAACAGCCAGCGTACTTATGTATTTCTGATATTAGCGATTTCCAAAGGAATAGTATTAACTTTTCCTTAAATTGGGGGGGAGATAGTATTAACTTCTCCTTAAATTGGGGGGGGGGGGGGGGGGGGGGGGGGGGGGGCCCTGAGTGAACAACTGTCAACTCATTTGTTGTAGACACCTCGTTTAATGTTACACACAGCACTTTTAAGATCCCAATCTTGTGGTATGATCCGGCGGAAGTGAAGTTGCATGTACTAGTATACTCCTAGGAATTTAGGATAGGGATGTGCACAGGCAGCCCAACCATTCCTTTTGAGGCTACTAAATGATTCAATAAAATATATTTGCGTCTTTTTATGGGTTTCCTGTGGTAGAAAGCGCGCGCGCGCGTATTATGTTGGACATGGGTTCCCTGTGTTGAGTAACGTATAATGTTGGGCTTCCTGTGTGCCTCCCGCAAGAAGCACCTGCAGAGAGTGCATATTGAAACAAGGTATGAAACTACGGTCACGTGACAAATACGTTTTTGCTCCTAATTTTGTCATTGTGATGTGAAAATTCAATTTTTCTTCGAATAACTAAACTTTATCGTATTCTCGAAACACTTTATAAGTGTCATTCGTCTAACTTCAACGTACGCTGAGAAACTAATTGTTGACATTTTGAGCGTCGTGGCCCAATGTGTGCCGCATGTATGTGGTGCACTTTTCCGTGAAACAGTCGGATTTTAACAAACATCGCAGTTGGAAGCGATAAGCTTGCTTACGTTCTTACGAAAAATACGGTTAAAATTACTCTGTGTTTCTCTCAGATGATAGTATTTGCTAAATGTGTTGTGCTATTTCAATGACAATAACGAACAACTGTTTAAATTGAGTTCGTCTATATTTTTGCTTTACTGAGATGGTTTATGCTGTGTTGGCGTTCCCTTGTGTCGTTTAAACAGATAAAGTACCATCAGTCAGTTGAGAGAGGTTCATTGTTGAAGTGTATTTCGATCACTGACAACTACAATCCTTGTTTCGACTTCCCTCTAATCCGTGTAGCTCAGTGCAGCTTTAAATACCTGTAAAACGGAGCACTGATGGAGGGAGGGGAGTGCGCACCGTCGGCCTCACGTTTATTATAGTATATGATTACTATTACGAGTTACCGACGTTAAATAAAGTCCTTTACTTTTTTTCCCCTTTTTACACAAGTCAGCTCAGTCCTGCATAATTTATGAAAAAAACTGATTTGTTGAGGAGTATTAAGCAGCCCTTCTGCCATAGTATAGGCATATTCTTTTATTAGAGAACATTTAGAGCAAATATACTATGTAAAAACCTTGACAAAAATACTTTTACTTTTCAAAAAATACTTTTACTTTTCAACAAAAACTTTCTCACGTGTCGAGCACAACATATCCAAAGTTTCTCCACCATTCAAAAGGACTACTTTAAAACCGTCAAATTTCTTCCACCTTGAAAATACTTCAAGTTGACATGAATTGTGAACTTCTAAACTTACCATGAATAGGGAATAGAATCCCAACGTTTACACCGAAAAAAATCAGTCTTTCTTGATATGAACTTCTCTTCCACGCCCCGCCATTAGCGACAAAATAACGACTTCGCCCTGGGTGAAAAGTGCACCACATACATGTGGCACACATCAGGCCACTCACGTGACACATTGTACGTTACTCAACACAGGGAACCCATG
This sequence comes from Actinostola sp. cb2023, assembly GCA_033675265.1. Lineage (NCBI taxonomy): Eukaryota > Metazoa > Cnidaria > Anthozoa > Actiniaria > Actinostolidae > Actinostola > Actinostola sp. cb2023. The sequence continues at coordinate 113,842 of JAUJYZ010000794.1, read as the reverse complement.
TCCAACATAATACTCGCGCGCGCGCTCTCTCTCTCTCACAGGAAACCCATCAAAAAAAAAGACGCAAATATATTTTATTGAATTATTTAGTAGCCTCAAAAGGAATGGTTGGGCTGCCTGTGACTACATTGCTGCGGGCGCGTCCCGCAGGACGCACACAGGGAACCCAACGTAATACGTTACTAAGCACAGGGAGCCCAACATAATACGTATTGCGCGCGCGCTCTCTACCACAGGAAAAGCCCCTCCGCTCATAAGCGCCCCCCCCCCGATTATAAGTAATAATAATAATAATAAGCCCACCTGTCTGCTAACAGAAATTTCCTCCCAGTTATAAGCCCCCCTGGTTATAAGGCCCCTTCATTTACACCTCCCCATACGGGGTACCATATACAGGAAACAATAATTAGGAATTAGGTGTACGTAGCAAACGAGGCTGATGGAGTCCAGTAGTATACGGTAGCTCATTGATTGAAAATCCGCTCAGATTATAGTTTTTGCTGAGCATGTTATTGTTGCATGAACACTGTTTAACTAAAATGGTCACGATTATAAACATTGTTTTTTTAAATAGAACGGATTTCAGACGTTTTTTACTCCCTTTTATAAGCCCCCCCCCCCCCCCCCCCCTCCGGTTATAAGCCCACCACAAACCCCCCCCCCCCCCCCCCCCCCCCTCCGGTTATAAGCCCACCACAAAACCCTTACGAAATTTATATAAAATGTCCAAACGCAGGTCTGACTAACTTCGGATATTTTCTCAGCGTGAAAATGCAAACTTTGATATTCTATCTAAGTTTTTAGCGGCTCGCAAACCTATATACTCTATTTGGGCAGCACATATCTATATATGTACATGTACCCTCCCCATATATACAGAAAGGCTATTTTTCTGTTTCTATCGATATAGATATGGACCATGTGCGTGACATTCTATCAAGGCAGAGCCAAGCGATGGACAATTTAGAGCACTTTCTGGAAAGATTCCACGGTCTGTACGAAGAGATCGAACGAGTCAAGGCTGAATACGATGAACATGAGGTCGACCATGTCTCATCAGAGAGCCTGACGCGAGATAGTGAAAACAGAGAACCCGCGCCGCACTCCGGTGATAACGAGCAAGAACATGATCCCAATCACCACACTGGACCTGACGACAATCCCCATAAAGTAGGGGGAAAGAAACATCAAGATAGAAAAAGAAAATCCGACGAGGAAGAGGAGGAAGAAGAAAAGCCCACGATAACTTCTTCTGGTGAAAGTGAAAGTGGCGACCAACAAGTCCATCATGTAGTCGTCGGCGAGGACAAGGAACACCAGGTCGACCATGGTAAGGAAAGTAAAGAACGCCAAAGACACGAAGCAGAGGAAGTAGCCGAACACAATGCCCATGTCAACAACGAACACCAGGTCGACCATGGTAAGGAAAGTAAAGAACGCCAAAGACACGAAGCAGAGGAAGTAGCCGAACACAATGCCCATGTCAACAACGAACACCAGGTCGACCATGGTAAGGAAAGTAAAGAACACCAAAGACACGAAGCAGAGGAAGTAGCCGAACATAATCTCCATGTCAATAAGGAACACCAGGTCGACCATGTCTCATCAGAGAACCTAACGCGAGATAGTGAAGATAGTGAAGACAGAGAACCCGCGCCGCACTCCGGTGATAACGAACAAGAACATGATCCCAATCACCACACTGGACCTGACAATCCCCATAAAGTAGGGGGAGAGAAACATCAAGATAGGAAAAGAAAATCCGACGAGGAAGAGGAGGAAGAAGGAAAGGCCACGATAACTTCACCCGCGCCGCACTCCGGTGATAACGAACAAGAACATGATCCCAATCACCACACTGGACCTGACAATCCCCATAAAGTAGGGGGAGAGAAACATCAAGATAGGAAAAGAAAATCCGACGAGAAAGAAGAGGAAGAAGAAAAGCCCACGATAACTTCACCCGCGCCGCACTCAGGTGATAACGAAAAAGAACATGATCCCAATCACCACACTGGACCTGAAAATCCCCATAAAGTAGGGGGAGAGAAACATCAAGATAGGAAAAGAAAATCCGACGAGAAAGAAGAGGAAGAAGGAAAGGCCACGATAACTTCACCCGCGCCGCACTCCGGTGATAACGAAAAAGAACATGATCCCAATCACCACACTGGACCTGACAATCCCCATAAAGTAGGGGGAAAGAAACATCAAGATAGAAAAAGAAAATCCGACGAGGAAGAGGAGGAAGAAGAAAAGCCCACGATAACTTCTTCTGGTGAAAGTGAAAGTGGCGACCAACAAGTCCATCATGTAGTCGTCGGCGAGGACAAGGAACATCAGGTCGACCATAGTAAGGAAAGTAAAGAACGTCAAAGACACGAAGCAGAGGAAGTAGCCGAACACAATGCCCATGTCAACAACGAACACCAGGTCGACCATGGTAAGGAAAGTAAAGAACGCCAAAGACACGAAGCAGAGAAAGTTGCAGAACATAATGTCCACGTAGAAAAAGACCAACATCATGGGCAAACGCGCAACCATGACAACAATGGTCACCTTGACAACGCGCCTCGCGTGCGCAATCGTCACCATGGCTCCCATCACGACATGCACAATAATGATCACGTGGAAAAGCGTCAAAATGGATCCCATCACGAGGACAATGATCACGTGGAAAAGCGTCACCATGGATCCCATCACGAGGACAATGATCACGTGGAAAAGCGTCACCATGGATCCCATCACAAGGACAATGATCACGTGGAAAAGCGTCACCATGGATCCCATCACAAGGACAATGATCACGTGCAAAAGCGTCACCATGGATCCCATCACAAGGACAATGATCACGTGGAAAAGCGTCACCATGGATCCCATCACAAGGACAATGATCACGTGGAAAAGCGTCACGATGGATCCCATCACAAGGACAATGATCACGTGGAAAAGCGTCACGATGGATCCCATCACAAGGATAATGATCACGTGCAAAAGCGTCACGATGGATCCCATCACAAGGATAATGATCACGTGCAAAAGCGTCACCATGGATCCCATCACAAGGACAATGATCACTTGCAAAAGCGTCTCCATGGATCCCATCACAAGGACAATGATCACGTGCAAAAGCGTCACCATGGATCCCATCACAAGGACAATGATCAAGTGGAAAAGCGTCGCCATGGATCCCATCACGAGGACAATGATCACGTGGAAAAGCGTCACCATGGATCCCATCACGAGGACAATGATCACGTGGAAAAGCGTCACCATGGATCCCATCACGAGGACAATGATCACGTGGAAAAGCGTCACCATGGATCCCATCACGAGGACAATGATCACGTGGAAAAGCGTCACCATGGATCCCACCGTAAGGACAACGATCAAGTGGAAAAGCGTCACCATGGATCCCATCACGAGGACAATGATCACGTGGAAAAGCGTCACCATGGATCCCATCACAAGGACAATGATCACGTGGAAAAGCGTCACCATGGATCCCATCACGAGGACAATGATCACGTGGAAAAGCGTCACCATGGATCCCACCGTAAGGACAACGATCAAGTGGAAAAGCGTCACGATGGATCCCATCACGAGGACAATGATCACGTGGAAAAGCGTCACCATGGATCCCACCGTAAGGACAACGATCACGTGGAAAAGCGTCACCATGGATCCCACCGTAAGGACAACGATCACGTGGAAGAGCGTCACCATGGATCCCACCGTAAGGACAACGATCACGTGGAAAAGCGTCACCATGGAATCCACCGTAAGGACAACGATCACGTGGAAACGCGTCACCATGGATCCCACCGTAAAGACAACGATCACCATGGCTCCCGTCAACGTCATCAGGGCAGTGACGCTCAGAGCACTGACGGTCACAATTCCCATCAAAATATGAAACATCGTAATACCCATCACAACAGTAATGATGCCCATAAAAGGACCCTCCATCACAGGCACGAACCAGGTCACGCAACCTCTGGTAAGTCACACAACGCTCATTCTGAACATCGACCACGGCGTGATATTTCTTCACCTGATGATTTCTATATCGATGAAAATCAAAAGACCAAGCAAGTACATCCTGTTGTCCTGTCTAAAGACTTTGAAATAGAAGTTGATGCCGTTGATGATGATAAAAAATATAAAGCAGATTTAGAACTAGAGCGACATAACAGTAAGTGTTTAAAATTAAATATTGATGCACGTTACAATGACGCCTTTTTGAAGTCGATCGACCCTCTCTGAGCGACCATGGAAGCCGGACAACGTTTTAAGTCCTGTATAATGAAATACAGTACATCAGTCAGGATCACCTCCCAATGGCGACCACATTGTCTGACAACCAGGTTGGTCGCTTACGAGAGGTTCGACTGTATTTACAAAATTTTATATGCACACAACGGTTACCATGGATCCCATTGGAAGGACAATGATCACGTGGAAAACCTTCAACATGGATCAGATATTTTATACAGATAGTCGTTTTCGTATGAGTGGAAAAACTACGACACGCAGTTACGGTCACGGTACGGAATCGAAGATATTCTATTCATCCAATCACAGTGTGAAAATCATTTCTCAGCCAATCAGAATGCTTGAACACGGCATGCTCACCGCACGGCACGAACCGTATATCATAACTACGTCACAATCATACGGAAACGACTCTATAATTATAATGAAAGTAGGAACAAGTACACTGAGCGCATGGTCGCATAATGACGAAAGCAATTTTTTATCGTATTCTTGACAGGCCCCAGTGCGGTCTCCGAGAGAGAGAAGCCTTTGCCATGTGGCTCAGCCAAAGATGGAGAGTTGATTTACGACAGAAATAACTGTCGTCTGTGCCAGTGTTTGAAGGGAAACTTACATTGTGAAAGAAAGCCAACAAAGTGTAGAACTGATAAACAAGACAACACGTGCGCGCTGGTGAACGGGAACGTCGTCCCAGAAGGCACTGCGCACTATGACGGATGTAATCACTGCGTTTGCAGAAAACGTAAGTAAACTGTACTTCCTGTTCATCATCCCACTCAAGATGCGCTCCATCATTATTCATTTCTTAAGGTTACACCTGTATTACACCAATGAACAGACAGTGGCGTCCTGCGTACACAGGCACCAAGAAGGTGTAATTGATCTCATCCAGTTAGCCTGCATGCCCTACAGGGGAGGGGGAGGGAGACATCCCTCCTCCTCCTCCCTTTCAACTCCCCCTTCTCTATAGGGCCGCTACGCCGCATCTAGTCCCATCTAAATAAGACTGATTCTAACGTGATCGCGCAAGTGAAGCATGTGACCATCCATATATCGAAGAAAGTTTATCTTCTTTTTTACGTGCCTTTTGTTCCCTTCCATTCCCATAGGTGGGTGGATATGTACTCGTCTACGATGTCAGTCTGCAGATTATGCATATACCAATTACAAAGCAGTGGCTGACCACATCGAGGGACAAGAAAGATATTACGATACATGCATGGACTGTGACGGAGAACCTGTCACGCCAGTGTGTGGTCCTGATTGGAGAACTTATCGTTCACTGTGTCACGCAAGGTTTTGTGGTGACTACGACATTGATGAGATCACACAAGGAGCGTGCCAAGAGAAAGTACGAAAATACACAACTATACTCCAACCCAGTTGCGCGTTATCTTGCTTTTATTTAAGCAATAATCTTTCTTCCTCGTCTCAACTTCACCCCCTCCCCCCACCTTACGTACTCTTGTCTATCTCCCCCTCAGCTACCATCTTATTCTCCTTCGCATCCCTCCTCTCCCCCGTTCCCAGATCATAGCTAATTAAAGTAATTGTTGGTTTATTTGATAGGATCCATGTCAGGATGCTAAGTGTGGTAAACATAAAGTCTGTATTCCATTCTATCGCGGTCCTTGTCTGAACACCAAAACACGCGATGGCCACCATGTGGAATGCAAGCAGTATCGTTGTGGTGAGTTAGAAGTGATCTCAATAGTGTCTACTTTTATGTCGGTTTATCTCAGTCTGTGCCGTTCCGGCTCTGACTATCTCAGTTGCTCTGTGTCTGTCTGTCTGTCTGTTGGACTGTGTCTGTCTATCTAATGCACTAATGACTGACACACTAAGTGACTGTCAGTTTGTCTCAGATCGGCTTTCTCACACAACGACTGTCACAGTGTCTTTCTGCCTGTTTAATAGTTCCCCAGTTTCACTGTCTTTTTTATGTCTATCTATCTATCTATCTATCTATCTATCCATAGTTAGTAGAGGGGACTGCCTGGTTGGGAAGGGAAACCTTTTGTTATATGTTTTTGTTCGTTTTTTTCAACCGTGACCGTGCACAAATCTTTTGTTTTGTCATTGTTTTGCCTTAATTTGCTATGGTTGAGCAACTGAACCCAAACGTTTCTTTTGGCTGCTTGTTCGATATATTCCAATTCAAAATTAAATATATTAGAATATTTAAATAAGTAATCCAATAGAGAACATTTGGGTTCAGTTCTTTAGCCATTTTCTAATGAATTTGAACAAACATTGTGCACGGTCAGGACCAGTTCAACATCATAATGACATTAGGACTAGAACAAAGAAATATAACAAAAGGATTCCTAACCATTCCCTCTACTAACTATGATCTATCTAACTATCTATTTATTGCTATGTATTTTATCTAGTCCGTCTGTCTGTCTGTCTGTCTGTCCGTCTGTCTGTATGACATATTTCATGCTATGTATTTTATCTACAGTCTCGATGAATGATAAATGTTCAGATGACACCTTGCCCCAGGAGGTAGTTTGTGGAGAGGATGGACAGACTTACCCATCAGAATGCCATCTGCTCCATAACTCCATAGCCTTTGCGTACAGAGGTCCTTGTAGAACTGCCTGTATAACTGGTAACACACAGGTACCACAATCATAAGATATCTCCGATCTTGTTTTATTTGCGTTATTTTATGTACTCTTAATGATAATACTAATACTGAAGTTAATACTCAGCTGGTGGTGATGATGATGTGGATTGGTCAGTAATGGTGGTGATGCTGTTGTAAATTATTGATGATGATGATGATACTGAAGTTAATACTCAGCTGGTGGTGATGATGATGTGGATTGGTCAGTAATGGTGGTGATGCTGTTGTAAATTATTGATGATGATGATGATATTGAAGTTAATACTCAGCTGGTGATGATGATGATGTTGATTGGTCAGTAGTGGTGGTGATGCTGTTGTAAATTATTGATGATGATGATGATGACTTGATGACAACCATGGCGACTAACCAAAGCGACGACGACCACGATGTCGATGATGATGAAAATGATGACTTTCGATGATGACGCCATAGAAAACATGTCGATCAATTTCTTTTGTTCCATCAGGTTTGTGGTACCGATGGCGTTACGTTTCAGTCCGACTGTCACGCAAATTTGTTCAGTCGTCACGTAGATTACCCAGGAGCCTGCGAGAGTATAGCTGCAAAGCCAGAAATAGTAATAGAGGACAACAAAAGCTTTTATGTCAATAGAAGATGTGGTAAAGTACAAGAGATGGCAAGGTGTCTGTATGCTACTTGTAAGAGTACTGTCATTCCTGAAGGTAGTTGCTGCCTAGTATGCGGTAAGAATTCTTCCTGGACTACCTTTCTCCCTTTCTCCCTCCCTTCTTCACTTCTTCTTGCTCCCTCCCTTCTTCACTTCTTCTTGCTCCCTCCCTTCTTCACTTCTTCTTCCTCCCTCCCTTCTTCACTTCTTCTTCCTTCCTACCTTCTTCGCTTCTTCTTCCTCCCTCCCTTCTTCGCTTCTTCTTCCTCTCTCCCTTCTTCACTTCTTCTTCCTCCCTCCCTTCTTCACTTCTTCTTCCTCCCTCCCTTCTTCACTTCTTCTTCCTCCCTCCCTTCTTCACTTCTTCTTCCTCCCTCCCTTCTTCATATTCATCAATGGGCTTCTACCACCTGTCACGTAACTTTTTAAATTTTCACCGAAGACAAACGAAAATATCATAACTGGAAAGAGCATGTTAAAGTTAGTAAAAGTGGAAAGTTTGAAGGGAAATACGTAAATATAGGGCAATAGTTACAGGCATTCAAACTTTGCCTTTTTTGTATGGAAATGTATGTTGGAAGGCAACAGCTTGCCTTCCAAGCGAAAACCCATACAAATCCTTGTCAAAGCGGGAAACTTTGAAAGCCGTTAACTTTTTTCTTATTTGCTTGATTCTTTACAAATTTTCAACTTTGACTAATTTTAGTATTCTCTTTCAAGTTATGGTATTTTCGTTTGTCTTCGGTGAAAATTTAAAAAGTCACGTGGCCATTTGGTTCCTTATTGTTCATTATCTACCTCCACTATAAATTCTATCTGTAAAGAAAGAGCACTATTTAGGAAGATATCTATTGATGTTTTCCAGGTGTCGCTGTAAGCATGCGTGTAGATAGAGCGATTATCAGCGATCTGGTTCGTCTTGACATCCTCAAACCAACCACCAAGTTTACTCGCCTTGACACAATACAGTCAAGCATACGTCGTATCCAAGACCCTATACACATGCGCAAATGCCGCATGACAGTGGACTTTACTGACAGAAACGATGTGTCAGCCCTCTTCACTCCACGACAACCAGGTTACATATCGTACTGTCAGCAAGCAGCTCAGCTTACTGTAGACTACATCAACACCCATTCCAACTCCTCCAACCCATTGGACGCTATGATGGCATCGGCGGTGGTCGTTGAGCCTGCGTCTTCTCATCGTCAGGCAGCAAGAATGAGAAGAAGTAGTCGCCATTTGCCCAGGGTGGCACGGGACACACACCACGAACACCACCCATACTATAACAATACTAGTTCAGCTATGGCTCCACCCACGTATTTGACGCTGGGTTTGAATTGTGCTGCTTTCTTTGTTGGCATGTTGTGGGTTATTATTCGCTAGAAGTTTGTCACAACATGAAAGGATTACAATATGTTTGTGCCATTATTGTCACCAATTTGTTATTCATTTGTTCTTTCATTGTAGAATCATGTGACTGCACTGTTTGAATAGAAGTTTCTTACGCGGTTTGTTGTATACAATTTCCATTTGTTTCTCCAGTATAAAGAAGCTGACGGCGACGTTGGTGACAAAAAACAAATTTTATATTACAAGACACTAGCCTCGTCAGTTAAAAAGCGTACATAGTCTAACTGAACAAGTGTGCTGGGATTGGCATCGTTTGAATAAAAACAGGTGTCAGAACTAGTTAGATTTCTGGCTGCAGTAGGTTGGAAATATATACAACAACAGAATTACGTCATCTTCGCAGTCTCTTTAATCTATATTGATTTGTTATCGTTGAAAGTTGAGATTTATTGTGAGTTATAATGTTGTGACAGTTAGAAAAACGGCTTAGTTTTGAACCAGGAGATTTATACATCACGACCTGATTGAACGTTGAATAAAACGTATTGAAATAACGATGACTTTTTGGGTGTTTCATTGTCTATTTAAGGCTAATTTTCATTAGCGGTGCAAACATAAGCGCACGCAGGGTTAACTTCTTTCCATTTCTAAGCCTGGCTCACTACTATGAGCGTCGGAATCGTAAGATGACCATGCAGTGTTAACTAATAATCTGAAGCAGAAGGAAGGCGGAATCGGAAGGTTTTCTTTTTCTTACGATTCAAGCGAGGCTTGTGTTGTTGTTTTGATTCACACGCTATTGGAAACATTTCATTGGCAAAAAGGCGGGAAAATTTAAATGTGGACACTTTAATGGCTTTTCTAGTTCAACCAATCAAACCCAAAATGCAACACTTTAGTGGTTTTGAACAAATTAAAAACAAGATCCTTTCGCCCAATCACATTGCGTAGAAACGCGACTTTTGTACCAACGGCTCTTTGGTGGCCGGCTTTATATTTTAAATCCATTTTGTTATACATAAAATGACAACTACTAAAACAAAACAAAAACATTATTTTGATATATTATATTATATATATATTTTTCAAATACGTGTCCCGATATGTCAAAAAGAGTTGGATCGATCGGTGTTGGATGAGTATGTACTTGTGAAAAGAAACACATAATAGATCGGATACCTCTGTGTTACAAGTTTCAACTTGAAAATGACAATGAAGAGCTCAGATCGGCTCTGTGATTGCTACAGTATTCAAACGATCATCTATGCGTTACTGTTTTGGGAAAGTTCTTAATTACGAAAGAGAAATGCACAGACACCTCTAAATTTTCCACACTTCATGGTGCGCACTTCGATTCCAACGTAAAAGAAACCGCGCTTTATCTTGCAAAGTGGCAAAAGGGAACGAAGGGAATCTATCACTCAGTCCTTGAATGTATATCCATGAATCAGTGATTCGCGCGCTATAAATACTACTATTTGTATTTTGTGATCCAATACATTACCTGTACATTGTTATCAAACAGTAAGTCTTACCGATCTATGTGTTTAACGGATTGTTTGATTTAGTAATGAGCTTTTGATTATTTAACCAGTCAAAAAAGTCCTTTTAGGAAGAGTCCTACTTCAATGGGAGGGGCTAATCTGGTATTCCGGTGCATAGTGAACGGCAGAACTTGTTTCATCTTCTGATTGCAAAACATTCCTTCTTTGGGTTTGAGTTCACTTACCCAAACAAACTACAGACGAAATCAAATCAGTCGACAGGGAAAGAAAACAAATAGTTTGTATAACAATGCTACACCACCACTAAGTACACAGAGCAACGCTGTTGATAGGCTCTCGTGTGATGACACTTGACTGGCTTTACAAACCACTGGTGGCAGTTGCTATGGTGATAGTTAAATCATTCATAAGTCCAGCGCGGGGCAAACTCCAGCTTATCAGGCGTAGACTTTCAGTTGTAAACAAACCCTCAAACAGTTAACTTAAACATTTGAATTTCACTAGGAAACTTTATCTTTTGCAATGGCTGACGAAGAGAACAAGCCGGCCGAGGGAGAGGAGGAGAAGAAGGAAGAAGCCCCAGCGGAAGATGCCGCTGATGGAGATAAACCCGCTGATGGAGATAAACCCGCTGATGGAGATAAACCCGCTGATGGAGATAAACCCGCTGAAGAAGGAGAAAAGACTGAAGGCGAAAAGACAGAAGATGGTGAAAAGAAAGATGGTGATGAAAAAAAGGACGCCGAAAAAGAGACTTCGGAAGAAGAGAAGAAAAAGCAAAAAGAAGAAGAAGAGGGTTGTTGCTGTGTTATAGTTTGAGTTCACTTGCCAACTAGATGTCGAATTGTTTAGAACATTTTTTGGAAAACGAATAGGACAATCACCGGACAAAGCGCAGAGATATATTCGTACTTCTCTGGAAAACCAATACAACAACGAACAAGACAACGCATTTAGGAATTCATTTGTAGAAAGAAAGCTCAAAACATTTTCGTCAAGCTGGATTCGTTTATACTGGGTTTGGAGAGTTTCCAATTAAAGACTTAGCAAAAACACTTCAAACCTTCACCTCGCTCAAGTAGAAACCCGTTGGATTTTTTATAACTAAGAGCTCTACGACTCGATCGAATTATTGATCGATGGAATTGCGAGTTATTTGGAAGATCAATCATCATTAGGAAACTAGATATGGAATTATTGCATTTCGGGCTCGCGAATTCAACCGCACCCTTTTGTGTTTTGATAAAGTGTAATGTAAGTTTGTTGTGTTTTTCTATCACAGTCATTTTGAGCTGCGTAATTGATATTAAAATGCTTGTGTTTGTAGTCTAAATGACTTCAAATCTGCCATCTGACTAGCAACAAGCATTCTGTACAAAAAGCAATAAACTTGTACACTAGCTGACAGAAATACAATATTTATATCTTATCGCGAGCATTGAATCATCTTTTTGCCGCATTTTAGATCAAGAAAAAGTGTTTTGTATAGGAACAATTTGTACATTTTTGTATTTTTGTATTTGTATGAATGTATAGCGTAGTTCGTTTTTATAGTTAATGTACAGTTTTATGGGTTTTAATAATTAAAGATTGATTAGCGTTCGTTTGTGTATGTCAGTGCACTTTTTGGGGGAATGCTATGCAAAATTAATTAATTATTCGATGTAATTAATTAATTCCCAGGGTTTAATGGCATTTGTATATGGTTTTCCAAGCCAGGATGGAATAATGCTGCATGCAAGTTTTTTTTTCCAGTTTTGGGAAGGAGGGTCACAAAGTACTTATTTCTTGAGCTCAAAGCACTGAATATTTGAATAATATTGGGACCCTTGAATACCCAAGCAGGACCCACTTGTAATTTTAAAACTGAGGTGTCGGAACCATGCCTGTCATCACGGTTTTGTGTCCGGGTTTTGTTGAGTGGTATGTTTGTGTTCACGTCATTCTTCCGACTACTGAATTAAATTGCATCAATAAGAACTCAGTAAATCTATAACACTGAGATAAATGAAAAATGGTAAAAAGTAGGAAAAAGAAAGGGACAGCAATGGATTTATGAAATATGTTGATCTATTGAAGATGCGCGCAACGGCAACATCATGGAAGCATTATTTGGGGACATGAAACAAAGCAAACTATAGTTACATACTCCTTTGTATATTTTGAAATTCTCGCAGGTATAGTAGCCATTAATTAATGGGAATTAAAATATTGATGAAAGGCTTTAGAATTCATGGAATTATTTGGGGAGCTAGAGTAATAATAATAATAATAATAATAATAATAATAATAATAATAATAATAATAATAATAATAATAATAATAATAATAATAATAATAATAATAATAATAATAATAATAATAATAATAATAATAATAATTTAAAAGTTGATAACGTTATAAGGAGTGGTTACCCAATCTCCCGAACCAGAGGCTCATGTTAAAAACGCCACTAAACGAGCTCGACAGGTGACAGAATTTCGAATGCCAGATACCGTATATGTTTGGCACCGGTTTGCGCAGCAACTGATTGAAACACTTACATGCATGTACTAGTGGTTTAGCTCAGTCGCGATCGACTATTATAATCTTGGAAACAGCTTTTTGTCAATATGCACTTAACACAACGGAGTTCAGTGCACAAGTTGAATTTTGAAATTAAGACTTCCTTATTTATATAGCTCATACACGCAAAAACGTTTTCTATGGTATATATAGCTTTGTATACTGTGTGTTTCACATAGAAAAGGTATTTTATTAAATATGATGCAACCAAGAAAATCAGTTAGACAATGGACGAGGTACTCTGCATGCATGCACATCAACATATCGATTACCATTCACATCAACATATCGATTACCATTCACATGCAAAGTAAGATTTACAGTTGAAGCATGCATGCAGCAATTGTTAGCTTTTTGGAGCAAGAAAACGCCTCAAATCAACTAAGAATATATAATAGAATTTAACGTATGATTTGTTGTAAAATGAATAAGTTCTTCTTTCATCAAATCGATTTGCGCCAAGTTCCGTGATAATTTGATGTGTCAACAGGTAGTTTTGCATTGTTTGTAGAGAAAGCTAAGCTACCTGCAGATCTCAAGCTGTGAAAAACTTCATATTCATCATTATTTAAAAGCACTTCAATCATTTTTACAAACATTGTGAGTCGTACACTGTATTTATCAATTTACTGATTCGATTCCCGTTCGGTTTTGCAGGAGTTTTAATAATATGCTGTTTTCAAATCATTCTGTCTAACGGCTCATATTATATGTATGTATAAGAAGTAGAATTAAATGTTATTATCTTGTAGAATGATACCCCGAATAGCAAAAACAAATGAAACTGATTGTTCAGTAGGTTTTTCGAACCATACCAGGTGAGGAGCCCATTGGTACTCCTGACCAGGTTCATTTCATACTGCGTGTACATTCACGTACGTTAATTGCTTTATTATTATTATTATTATTATTATTATTATTATTATTATTATTATTATTATTATTATTATTATTATTATTATTATTATTATTATTATTATTATATTATTATTATTATTATTTATTATTATTATTATTATTATTATTATTATTATTATTATTATTATTATTATTATTATTATTATTATTATTATTATATTATTACTATTATTATTAAAAGAGACTTTGAATATACTTTGATACTAAAATTAACACTAATAAATTCTTAAAATTTATTAAGAGGAAACCCGAGTAAAAACTAGTTAAAAACAGACGACGTTTCGACGCTTACTTAACGTCATTATCAAGTCAAGCTAAATGAAAAAGATAAGAATATATAAGGTTATATATTCTTATCTTTTTCATTTAGCTTGACTTGATAATATGACGTTAAGTAAGCGTCGAAACGTCGTCTGTTTTTTTAACTAGTTTTTACTAGGTTTTCCTCTTATTAATGGATTTTAATCTCCTAGGACCTTAGCTCCATTGTAACTACATTCTGTCGTGTTATTTACCTTATATATTCTTATCTTTTTCATTTAGCTTGACTTGATAATGACGTTAAGTAAGCGTCGAAACGTCGTCTGTTTTTAACTAGTTTTTACTAGGTTTCCTCTAATGGATTTTAAGAATTTATTAGTGTTTAATTTTAGTATCAAAGTATTACTATTTATTATTATTATTATCATTATTATTATTATTATTATTATTATTATTATTATTATTATTATTATTATTATTATTATTATTACTATTATTATTGTTATTATTATTATTATTATTATTATTATTATTATTATTATTATTATTATTATTATTATTATTATTATTATATATGAGCAGGTTCATTACCACACGCTTTTTATCATTACCATAAATTTACACAACTGTGATTATTGTTGGGATTAACTAGCTAACTAGCTAGTTCCCTACTTGTTCCGGAAGTCAAAATTAATCTCGTTTCTGATTTGGTCCTTATACTTGATACTGATTGGTGACCTAGGAAGGTCGACCAATCAGCATCAAGTATAATCTGGTTTGTATAGGACAGCCGCCAGTGAATTTTTACTTCTAGAACAACTAAAGTTGCAACAGACTTCGTTCCCACGGGTATTTCTCTGGGACGAGCAAGTAACGAACGACAGAATATACCCCGGCCCTGGGCTCCCGAGGATGGAGAAAAACAAACAGTTTTCGTCTTCTTTTCTCCCCCTCCCTCTCCCCCATGGTCCAACCCCTGGGTTTCCGGTCGAGGATGAGGAACAATTTTCGTTATCTACGTAAATCCATTCGACGTCTCAGTTTGCGTCTTGGCGGTCGTTGCTAGGTTGTTCCTCTGCACTGTCCTACAGCTATTTGGCTGCTTCATTATCACCCATATAAACCTAATTATAAGAGCAACCGCAATGCGAAATTAAGTAATGAAACGTATTAAACTTGGAGCTAGATCTCTCGAAAGTGAATCTCCAGGATTATTGCCTCTTTCAATTTGTGCAACGTGGAAAGGCGGCAAATAATTGATATAGACCTCACAAAAAATGTATAAATCTGATAAGTGCTCTCATTTGCTCTCAGCGGCTCTGATACGATGGAATTTGTACCCCAAGGTAACTTCCCTCCCCCTCCCCTCCCCTCCCCTCCCCTCCCCTCCCATGATAAAGATTCCAGTCAATCGTTGGGATTCCTGTGTTATCGAGTAAAGTCCTTCTACGAACCACAGGCAGCCCAACCATTGCTTTTGAGGCTACTAAATAATTCAAAAAATGATAATTGCGTCTTTTTTTGATGGGTTCCCTGTGGTAAAGCGAGCGCGCGCGCAATACATATGTTGGGTTCCCTGTGCTGAGTAATGTCCTATGTTGGGCTTCCTGTGCCTCCTGCGGGATGCGCCCGCAGCAAATGTGTATATTGAAACAAGGTATGAAACTCCATCACGTGACTGGAGTTTCATACCTTGTATAAATATACACATTTGCTGCGGGCGCATCCCGCAGGAGGCACACAGGAAGCCCAACATAGGACATTACTCAGCACAGGGAACCCAACATATGTATTGCGCGCGCGCTCGCTTTACCACAGGGAACCCATCAAAAAAAGACGCAAATATCGTTTTTTGAATTATTTAGTAGCCTCAAAAGCAATGGTTGGGCTGCCTGTGTACGAACACGAACTGTGACGAAGCAGTGCAGAGAGTTAGCCTGTGGACAGGCTCTCCAAGGCGAGGGGAAGGGGAGGGGGAGGGAAAGGGAGGGGGACTGGGGAGGAGGGAAGAGGAGAAGGAGAGCCTGTAAACATTCTTCAGAGAAAACTGTTCCATGATACCAGAATCTGGTATCAGCCTTTGATTGGCCAATTTTGTGACAACTGACATTTTGACATTCAGCATGCCCTGTATATGAGCAAGTACAACTGTAAACAAAATGAGAGAACGAGTTTGAAGGAGTGTTACTAGTCTTAAAAGCGAGCAGAAAGCCTGTATAATGTCTACTGCAAGGAAAAACGATGACTTGGGTCGAACTTGGGGTATTCTTCCTACGGGATTCGTGAACGTTTTATATTCCAACTTCTGCTATGCGTTTTGCCGGAAAGAACCGGAGCGATGTCGATCGCGCAAAGCAGACCAAAGCAACCGTCATTTATACGCCACTCATCTCAATAATGAAAGACCAAGTCAGCCATCCAAACAACCGTCCCTGAGCATGAAAGCAATCGCTTTCGAAGATGAGAAAGAGCTGCGAAGCAAGGATTTCGACGTGGATGTTATTTATTATTTTCTCTTCGCTGTTTGACCCATTACAGTATTTGCCAAGCACGTTTTAAAACAGCACAGAACTGTACTGGATATACTCTTCTCCTCTTTGAAAGGGGAATTACATGTAAAGCCAAGTTTTCTATTAAAGACGTTAGAAATTTTCACTGTGTGTAGGAGCCGTTGGAAGCTCAGCTTTCAGTCTGTTGTTTCTTCAAACAGAATATATCGATACTCTAGGGACTTGTATTGAACGCTAACATCTGTATTTCGCTCGTTTATTCGTTGTATTTTATTATGCCAGTAAATTTACTCTTCTTCATACGTGCATGGTTAACTTCGAGCGAGCTGTCAAACTCACATGCAAATTGATCGAAGCGTGACGGAAATCATTAGGGGGCGGAACAGTTTTCTTTGAAGAATGTTTACAGGCTCTTCTCTCCTCCCCTCCTCCCCAGTCCCCCTCCCTTTCCTTCTCCCTCCCCTTCCCCCATCCCCCTCCCCTTGGAGAGCCTGTTCACAGGCTAAGAGAGTGAGCGGAACAACAACAGCTGCTTGCAGCTTGAATTCTAACACTGTTAAAGGTCTGTATTTTCAATATAGCATCTTGTACTTTCCTAAAATCCATAAATGCGTTGATAATTCAATAGTAAAGCTTACATTCCAGTTCGTGGATTTGGGAGTTCTGCAATCTAACAATAACATGCTTTCAAATATTTCATCACAATTCACGCAGGTCAGCTGTCCTTCACAAAGATCAAAGTGTACTCTGAGCAACACAGATATCCCTAAGCTTATTGCAAAATGGATTTTGTACACGACGGAGAGAAGATTGACCCCGATCCGAACAGTGAGTCCTATGACTCTGTCCCACAACAAACCACGATGACCGCCATTGGCAAGGTAAGTTTACTTAAAAACGATAAGGCATAGAATTGGAATAAATATACATGTTATACTGTAAAAGTAATTGATTGTGAGTTTCAAGAAGTATAGAAGAAAAGTGGAATTTTTAATTACAACGTACACTTCAGATCACGTGAAAATCAAGTGTTAAACTCCCTTTGAGGAAATTTGCATATAATATCCTAGTGAATAGCTATCGGTTTTGTTTGTCTGTTAAATCATAGTAACTATTAACTATGGCTAATTCAAGGAGGATAAATGAATAAACGAGGAAGTAACTGAAGATCTGATTGAATTAATTAATTCCACTGCATGTTTGCCTGGGCGACAGTATATTAAATGATTATAGAAAAAGTGGATGGGAATAGAAATGGCTAGAAATGATCAGTGGATTGATTAAATAAATGCAATTCATGAATGGGTGATTGAAAAAAAAATGGAAATGAGAAACTGAAAAATAGGATAATGTGAATGAATGGTTGGATTAATGGGACAAATAAAATAACAAATAAATGATACTCATATTACAGTCAACTCTCTTCGTCTGGTGTCTGCTGCACTGATTTTTTACGAACGCACATATTAAGCGCCAAAAACCAATAGGCTGGAAAATACGTTTTGTACAAGGCTAAAACTGCTTTAGCAAAGAGTTCAAGTTTTTTGTGATGTTTTTTGACCGGTAAAAGTGAAATTAGAGTGTTAACCCAAAGTGAAAATTTGATTTGAAAACTGTCCACATGGGCTAGATCTGTATAATTTATTTACTATTGTTGCTGATGTTTGCCCCTGAATTACCTCAAATTTGAAACAAAAAGCAGGAAAATGGCTTTGTACAACGCTAAAATAGCTTTAGGTAGACAATTTACTTTGTTTAAAAAAAAAAAATTTTAGTTTGTGCTTAGGGTGCGTTCGATTGACCCTATTCCAGAATAGGAATACACGGAATAAACACTTGGATGCTTTTATTTCAGCACATTTAAAATTCCAAACCGTTCCTTGTAACTTTATTATGATACAACAAGGAATCGTTTTATTCTACAGTCGACAGTAGCTGCGTGACAGCGATTTAGGGATGTTATTCTGTGTATTCCTATTCTGGAATAAGGTCAATCGAACGCACCCTTAGTTAAAATAAAATTAGAGTGTTAATTAACCCAAAGTGAAAATCGAAAGTCAAACTGTTCAAAAGGGCTGGTTTTTGGCGCTTTTGGCGGATATTACGCGATGTTGAAATAAATATCCTCTTAAAATCATACTCAGAATAAACAAAGTGGACAACTGCGTTTTGTTTATCCCTCGTATGATTACAGACCGAATTGGATTCCTCAGTCCTATTACCATTAATGTCTTCTCTCTAACATAGATAAGCTAGCCGACTGCAAAGTTCGTCCTAACTAGGGCATCCAGCTCAGAGAACGTTGATAGTATTTTATTCATTTTTGTGTTATTATGCATTCACAGACCAAAACATTTGTTGGACTAGAGAAAGAAGAATGGATATTTATTATTATCTCTATCATCAACATCTTGCTAGCTATTCTATTTACAATAGTATCAATGACAAAAGTTAGCTACCACTCATCTGACTTCACATTTGCCATCATTGTCCTTATAAATGCAGGTAAGAATTCAGCTGTTATGCACAATATTATTTGAGATGTCAGGCATTGGGTATAGATTGGTTGTACACTCACCTACATAGGCCTTTCTCCAAGCCAGAGGTTCATTTATTTCCATGATATATTGTATTTATGAATTGCAAATAATAATTGTAATAATGATAAGATGGAGGATGCAAGAGAAAAACCCTAGGGGTTAAACAAGACTCTTGAAACCTAAAACAATTATATAACAACAGATCAGGATAGATCTGAAAGATGGATGAGTTGATACATGTATACACCCCTGGGACCAACTTTTGCTGTCAGTCTTTAAGGAAGGTGCTTATTTAATTGAGACCTGATGCTAATACTGTAGTACAGTGCAGAGCATCACAGTGGAAATTCATGATGCATGTGCGTTAGGATGTATGCTGTGCAGAGCCAGTTTAGAGGCATTTTCGTATTAGTGGGAAAGTTACGGTATCGTGCTGTGCCGTATTGAAAGAGTTTGATTGGATAAGATGTATCTGCACGCTTTTTGATTGATTCAGTGAGGAAGCCATTTGAGTGTCACAGGACCATAGGTTAATTCCCACTCATACGAAAATGACTTTATTGACACAGCAGCATAAACTGCTTATGATTGCAGTCAGTAAAGCTGGCTCAATGTAAATAATCCAATTCATTCATTCATTATGTCAATTTTGTTTTGTCTTTTTAAGTTTTTTGCATCTTTTATGCTGTCCATGGCGTCTTGCGAGAAAGAGAGTTTGAAGTGTATGCATTTATTGCAGCGATTACTGTAGTATTTGTATATCTCTTCATCAATCTGATTGTTGCTTTGACATCAACACCAATTAAAACAGATTCATATTTTTACATAAAATTGGTAGGTAATACTTACTTAACATTTATTATTTAATTATTATTCGGTGGGCTGCCTGTGGCACACTGAGTTGAAAAATGGGCTTTTTCTTATGGCCACAAATTGCCAACTTGGGTACCAAGGCACATGTGCTCTGTGCCGCTGAGGAAACCAAAGGCTCATTGCTCATTGCTGAAGCCCGCCAAGTGAATGCTAGCTTATATAGAGAATCTTGTTTTGTTCATTATTTTGTTCAATTTAATAATATTGTAATTTTGTTTCCTTTTGTTCTCTCCATGACTCCATCCATCCATCCATCCATCCATCCATCCATCCATCCATCCATCCATCCATCCATCCATCCATCCATCCATCCATCCATCCATCCATCCATCCATCCATCCATCCATCCATCCATCCATCCATCCATCCATCCCATCCATCCATCCATCATCATCCATCCATCCATCCTGTCATCCATCCATCCATCCATCCATCCATCCATCCATCCATCCATCCATCCATCCATCCATCCATCATCTATTCATCCAACCCTGATTTTTATTAAGTTATTGTATTTCATTCTTTCAGAAATGTACAGAAGAGCTGGTATTTTTTCATTTACAAATTTGACATTGCAAGTAATGTCATTTAATTTATGCAATTGATAAACCTGTCATTCTCTGTATTTTTTCAGGCCCGCATTATTGCAGTAGTGCTGTTTGTTTCACTGATAACAATTTCCTGATACATCCCTTTTTACTCGGGCCCTTCCGAAGGAAGCCCGAGTTAGAAAATGCGTTTTTCGGTAGTAGTAGTCTTTTAAACATTTACTATGGTGTTAAGGTAGCCCGCGACTTTGGATATCTTGAGTTCAGGACAGTTGGTGCTGCAATTCCTTTACAAAGTAAGTCAAGTTTAAATTTATTGTTACTTTGCAGTCTTGTGTCAAAATGACCAAAGTCATCTATTAATCCAACCCTGATTTTTAATTAAGTTATTGTAGATTATATAAAACGTATTAGATATTCTCATGTAATGATATATGACTTTCAGAAATGTACAGAAGAGCTGGTATTTTTTCATGCTTACTGAAATTTGACTTTGAGCTTGCTGTAAGTAATGATCAAAGTATGCATTCTTATAGCTCTATCCTATATAATTATGTAACTATGCAATGTATCTGGAGCCCATATCTGTTATACTCTAATTGTGATCCCAGCTAGATCATGTTCCCAAAGAAAAATGATAAAAAGGGGGGTCTTCGAATTTTCTGAGAGCGTACAGACAGAAAAAGAGGGAGAAATGATTTGCCTAATAAATAATTAATTATCAATGAAGTACAACATAGTACAATCCAAAGGTGAGAAAAGTGAAATCCAATAAGTCAATACCGTCTTTAGATACAAATATATCTGAAGTTAAACGGCTTGAATGTCAATAATCATGAATGAGTACAATAAAAATCCATGTTCTCGCTATGCCATGTTTGTTGCTTGTGACAGACCATGCTCATCGTGATCGAGAGCCAAGCAGAATTTCTTTCAAACAGTTAAATCTATAAAGAAATACAGTGAAGGTTCAATTTTTAACTGGTTCAAATGTTTCACTGATAACAATTTCCTGATACATCCCTTTTTATAAATAGTCCTAGAAATACTATTAAAAGTCTCTCATTTTTGCTAGTATAGTTGTATTCATTTTAATACTGGCAATAATCAGAAGCCCATAAGTAGGAGCATCCATGCAGCCTGTATATTGGGTCTATGTCACTTTTGCTATTTTTAGAACACGATTTCTCGAAATCATAGTGACCAATCACTGTGCACTTCCGGTTTTATTTGCAGCAACTCGTTTTATTTGCAGCAACTCGTTTTATTTGCTGCAACTCGTTTTATTTGCAGCAACTCGTTTTATTTGCTGGAACTCGTTTTATTTGCAGCAACTCGTTTTATTTGTTGCAACTCATTTTATTTGCAGCAACTCGTTTTATTAATTTGTCACAACTCGTTAATTTGCAGCAACAGTGATTGGTCAATTTCGTGTTCTAACTGAAATATAGCCAAACTTGTTCAAACGCTGTGACAGATTTTAATGCTACATGGATGCTCCTACTTATGGGCTCCTGCAACAATATGATGCAAGAGAATATGAGGTCATATTCAGGGACGGATACAGGGGGGGTGGATTGGGCGGCTAGCCACCCCCCTCTAGAGGTTTAACTGATAGAAAATATGAATTAGAAGTATTGTAAGTGTTCTAACACTCCAATTCATGTTTCGCGTTATTACACGGTTTAGGAGAAATAACCGGTTGTAAACCAGCCTTGGTCAGAGCAGAGCACGATTCATAGCGCGTTCTTACGGACTTTCGTGAATTAAAGGATTGTCCGAATTGATTCAGCCATCGAAATTCTCAAGTGTTATCAGCATTGGTTTGCTGAGACAGTGTAGGAAGTAATTAGCGATACGCGTAAATCACAAATAACTCTTGGAGAACACTGAAAATAGCATTTCCGAGCCTCTAAATTTTCTGGGGGGGCATGCCCCCATTCCCCCCTACCAGCTCACGCCTATGGCGCGAGCTATGCGTCTCCCCCACCGCTTGGCCTTTGCTACGGCCCTGGTTCACTTTTGTGGACCAGCAAGAAAAAGGCTAGCTATACGCTCCTGCCGTCAATAAACACTGGACCTGGACAATTATAATCAGTTGACTCTCTGATGGAGAATATATACCTTGAAAGAGCTTTATGATTATCCACCCCCCTTTGTAAAATCCTAGATCCGCCCATATTCATTAGGTCATATTCTCTTGTATAATGTTATTTTCAGTATTTTTGTCCTTTTAAAAATTCACTACTAGTTAAAAAATCGAATAACTACATGTAATTAACTCAAAACACAGATTGTAAATCCCTACACCAACTCACAAGATATCATTCACATCCACAAAATATATTTTTGACAGTTAGGATTTGTTTTCCTTGGGCGTAGGTCCTTGCATCCTCGGGAACCCAGGAGTATATTCTGTCGCTCGTTAATCGCTCCCAGAGAAATACCCCTGGGAACGAAGCCTGTTGGAGCTTGTTCCGGAAGTCAAAATTCAAAATGGCGGCTGTCCTATTCAAACCAGAAATACTTGATACTGATTGGTCGACCATATAAGGTCGACCAATCAGAAACGAGAGTAATTTTGACTTCCGGAACAAGTTCCAACAGACTTCGTTCCCAGGGGTATTTCTCTGGGAGCGAGTAATGAGCGACAGAATATACCCCTGGGTTTCCGAGGATGAGGTCCTTGTGGTGGACCAAAAAAACTCTTGCTTGAACCGATGGAAAAAGTACCTGTGCGACAATGGTGAAACCTTAACAATGCCTATACACCGAATTCATAATGGCATATTTTTAGTTTGGCAATATGATACGTTTCTGGTACAAATGATCACTGTCATCTAAAATAGTACCTTGGCTATAGAAATAAACACTTTGCTGTAGACAAAATATCATCGGAGTTATGACAGATCATGAATAGAGAGTTTTGTATGTATTTTTCAAGTGAGTCCTCACCAGCGTTGTTTTGGTGCAATTTCACAATTTCAAATGTTGATATCTTCTCAAGGATATATTATTTGGTTTCAAAACACACACATGGTATTTAGATGATCACATAAATATTCTATCAAATATTTACTTTTCCCAAAATGATATTATTATTATTATTATTATTATTATTATTATATTTTTTGGCTTTTATGCAAATTAGAAGCAGCCAAGTATGAATTTGGTCTATAACAGATAGCTAGAACCTGATCTGAGTGTTTATCAAACAGAAGGGGGTTCCCCCCCCCCCTCCCCCTAAGAGGTAAGAAGTGGATGCTCCTGGACATTAATCAGGGATCATTCCGAGCTATAACATTTATTTACCATGCATTTATTTATTTGATTTCATCTGACTGGTTCTTTTAGAACAATGGGAAATAGTTCTATGAATAGCCTGGTATGGGAACGGGTGTTGCTATGTAGCATGCAGTTGATGTAATATATATAAAAATATAATGAATAACACATAAAACAATAGATAGAATGACAATAGAATACAATATATTCTATGAATATATTACATCAACTGAGAGTGCTATTATGTAGATAAATATCTGGGCAGTCTGAATAAACATCTTTAATTTCCTTCTCTCAGAAGAGAGATTAACTTTATTTTCCCAGATTAATCCCTGGGGAAAAGGGAATGTTTCTTCCTCTTTCCATTTACTTTCTGTCCTATATATTTCCATTCTCTTACAACTTCCTCCCTCCCCACCCCTTGTGAGAACATGCAACTATAGCTGTTGGTTATTTGATGTCTCATCTGTTACAGTTAAGCCTAGCAGTTCTTGTCGTATATAACCCAGAAGAGCTTAATACATCAGACAAGATTATAGTGGGTGTTGGTATACCATTCCAGTTTTTCTGGTCTGTTCTTGGTTGGTGTACAGTAAGTCTTTATTTGATACATAAAACAATAATATTGGGACACTTTCCAATCAAAACAGTATATGCATGAACAACATAATGGTGATCCCTGATCAAAAAGGCTACATTTTCCTTTGGACAACTTGAATTTCAAAGGAGAATTTGGATACAGGGCTGTCAGAGTAGCAGATCTTTAAATGATTTTCCAAATTATATGTACTAGGTGTTTACTAATTTTTTATTTATTTTCATGTAGATGCGAAAAGAAACAAGATATCCTGGTATTGTTTTTATTGCATTGTCTTTTGTGGAACCTGCATATATAATCTATTGGTTTTATAATGTAAGTATCATAATCAGTATCTATTAGTGGATTGAGGGGGACCGAGGGGGAGGGCCAGGGCAAAAGGAATTTTATGTTCACTGTAAGAAATGTATAATGTATGTAGGGTTGATGACAACGATGATGATGATGCATGATCTCTCTGGGTTTTGGTGATGATGTAGGGTTGATAACAACAACATTGTCGATTGATGATGATGCATGATCTCTCTGGGTTTTGGTAATGATGTTGATGACAACGTTAATTAATTAACGATGATGATGATGATGATGCATGATCTCTCTGGGTTTTGGTAATGATGTTGATGACAACGTTAATTAATTAACGATGATGATGATGATCGATGCATGATCTCTCTGGTTTTTGGTGATGATGTAGGGTTTATGATGACAATGATGATGATGATGATGCATGATCTCTCTGGTTACAGGTTATTAATAAGTGGGTTAGCTTAACAAATGGCAGTAGTAAGCGTGTTCTGGTATACTCCTTTGTTGTTGTGGGTATGTATTAATTCATTTTAAGCATAATAAACAGCCATATAGTATACACAGTAGAACCCCACTAACTCCCAAGAGAAACGGAAAATGGTTCGAGTTAGCGGGGAGTTTGAGTTAACTGAGTTTGAGTTAATGGGGTTCTACCGTATCTATATACCATACCATGCTATATACATGTAATATACGAAGTGGATTGTTTCTAAACCCATATCTCAAGTACTCAAGTCAGGCTCATGTTCCTTGGATTCAATAGGTGATTTTTATGTTCCCTCGCGATCATTACTTGGACAGATGTTGCACAGGAAATATTTTTTGTCCTTGTCATTGTTGTAACTGTAGTCATTGTTGTGGCTAGTATTAAATTATTGTTGTTATCCTTGTTGCTGTTCTTGCTGAATTGTCATGTACTATTCTAGCAGTTACAACTGTCTAGTTTTGTTGGTTTGTTGCTGCTGTTGCAATGATGTATAGAGTGAGCCCAATATTACCTCGCATGCACAAAGTATTTTTGTGGACAATCTGTTGGACTGAACTTGTAAGTTGTCATGCAGCAATACCTACTTACTATATATATATGTTTATTTCTAGCCACCATTGCTCTTCTAATCAGAGTTCTTGTCATTATTGCTCTGAAATTTGTTGTGGATAACTTTGGCAAAGGTCTGCGTGAATCAGGTGAGTCCTGACTATATATCCTATCAGCTAGCTAGACCTCATCAACCCTACATTCTACAAAACTACACATCATCTAGTGCAGCCCAACTATGTTACGCAGTCACAGGGGCATATCTGTGTATAGTTCTACGCATTGCCGCAGGAGTTCATTGTCCAGTTCTTCAGAGCATATATAGCTGTATACACAATGTAGGTAGCTATACGTCCCAATATAGTTTTTGGGCTACCTGTGGAAATATGAATTTCAGTATAAAACAAGAAAAACCTGTTATTTTTGTGCACCCAAGAACTAAGTTTGTTTCTGTCTTTATTTCAGTGTACAATATCCC
The DNA here is from genome assembly GCA_033675265.1 of Actinostola sp. cb2023. Lineage (NCBI taxonomy): Eukaryota > Metazoa > Cnidaria > Anthozoa > Actiniaria > Actinostolidae > Actinostola > Actinostola sp. cb2023. The sequence continues at coordinate 87,522 of JAUJYZ010000794.1, read as the reverse complement.
AGATTCCGAGGAACAATCCTTATTAGCAAGAAAACGCGACCCTGCCAAATGCTGTGGTATTATATGCTGTGGACCACTTGGCTAACATGCGCTTCTTAGCAACTGTTGCCTAGCAACAACTTGAGTTTACGCTACCTAGCAACTGTGAAAGTTATTACCACAAACGAAGCCGGTCAAGTAAGCATAGAAACTTAGGACTTGGTTAAAACAGAGCATTCAGTTGGAGGATAAGAGTCGTTTCTTAAACTGCTAGTAGCTGTGATGTGTGCCATGATGTAGAAAACTAATTACAACAGAAAAAGTCGCTCATGATTAACAAAAATAGTTTGAAAGGATACTTGGTGTTGTCATGGCAATATAACTGAATAACAAAAACATAAAAACTAATGAACACTTAACAATGCATCTCGAGAAGCAAGCTGGTGATCCTGGTTTCCAAGGGTTCCCTACTCAGAGGAAAGCGAGAAAAAGAGAGAAGTCCTTATCTTCGCGCGTGGTCGCTTCGTGTGACCTTACGTTTATATACCCTGCGAGCAGAGGTCATTTTCCCTTACTCTCTACGAGCGAGATAATGTTTTTGTTGAGAAATTCCTGGAAAAACCTCTGCTCGTAGGGTAACGTTTATAGAGAGAGAATTAAGACAAACTGACAAGAAAGACCGTCTGGGTACCAGGGTACGTAGAAGCAAGCATATACAAAATATAGTACAATAATAATTTCTTATAAGTTAATAGTTTATAATTACAATAAATAAAAAATACTGTAAAAGTGTGTCCTCTCGTCGTATCCATTCAACAATACAATACAATACAATAACTTTATTTATACACGATTAGGATTAAAGCTGAAAAGCTTGTGGGGTCGTGTGTAAAACAATAGAAATAAAAATTCATATACTCTGAACTTACAAGGGGAGGGGTAAGTTAGGGGGGAGGGTGGTCATTTGCTGAAAGGTGGGGGGAGGGGAGGTGCGCATTGGACGCGTAGACGCGTAGCCACTTCAGGACGGCTTTCAATATGCGGGGTATTCTGTAGTTAAGCCAAAATGCGTCAGATCTAACTCTGCGTTCACATGCATAGCGCTTGAAACAACAATATCGGCATGAACGTGGCTAATGACGTCTCAGCCTTAACTAGTCACACGTAGTACAGGCGGCGCGTCTACAGTATTAAAATCGAGAAAACCGCAAAAAATATATTTTGTGGGAAAGGCTTTGGCAAATCCTACTGAGAGATTCAATTGAAAACGTGAAAAGCCAACTGTTCATCATTGACTGTTCATTGCAAAATCCGTAGAAATATGTAAAACAAGCACTAGCAGCTATGTAAGAAATTAAAATAAAAGAACACATGAAAAAGCAAGCTGCGTTATTACCGTCCATGGTAGGGTGGGTAGGATTTTGCATTAGTTTCCAAGCTTCCTCAATCTACCAAGCGCGCGAGGCTCAAAAGTTTTGTTTGTGCGCCGTTGCCGTTGGTTGAGCGTTGTTCAGTTGAGTTTCTTTTGTTTTTATTTTACTTGAGTGTTTACTGTTTATTTTCAACAAAGTCAGGGATCATTTATGGAGGTCCAGGATAGAAATCATCTAAAATTTCTCGCCAAAACTTTACTAAGCGATCGGGAGTACCTGCGATTGTCAAATGCTCTAAAAGTTTTCTACAAAAAGGAATGCATTGAGACGCTATGCTACGAACTAATGCAGCTCGTAGACACTCCACAAAAGACTGATCTTCTAGTCAAAGTAAGGCAGATGCTACCCAAGAACAAGAGGTCAGAGTTTAGTCGGATTTGTCGTGATCTTGTAGCAGACAGACAGACGAAGGCGGTAAAGAGATCCTCGCTCGAAGAAAGAGAATTATGCAAAGAAAATCATGCTCACTCGATAAGAAGCTCATCAAAGAAAACGAAGAAAATTGAACATACGAAGAATAGAGAGCACAAGTTTATCATCATGGAGAGAGATTCTGTAAGAGGGAATTTTGGTTTTAAAATTTGTGGAGACTTGTTCACGCAAAGAGAAATCATCGTGGGACAAGTTGACAATATTTCCATTGCAGAGTTGTCTGGCCTAAGAGAAGGCGATCGAATTATCAACATAAATCAAGCTGATTGCAAACGAGCGAGGAAAGCCGACATTGTAAAACTAGTCAAGGCAGCAGAAAGATTACATCTTGAAGTTATATGCCCAACAAAATTTAAGGGGGCACAGAATAAACAATATCAGGAAACCATGGCAGCCGGTCAAAAAGAACAACGGGATACAAGCAAGAATGTTACACTCTGTATTGATGAAGATGGTTGGATGGGATGTTGTATTAGAGGGTATGTCAACATTGACAGTGGTACGACTGAAAAGGTTGCATGACAACCATGACATACATGTATGCTCAATTTCAGCCACATCCTGAACTGTTTTTGATCTAGACTATCAAGACCAAGCTTTCTTTGAGGGATTGTTATGGGGTTGGGAATTCATGCTCTTCTAATGTTGCAGTTTTTATTTATTTTTAGTGGCACTGATTATGCTTGTGATGTACATATCACATCGGTGGAGGATGGATCTCCTGCCGAGAGGGCTGGACTTAGAAAAGGAGATATTATCGCCGAGGTATTATTGTTAATAATATTTTATTATCACCTTTGGAAGTATTCAAGCTTTTTTTATTATGGTACTAAATAAAGTATACACGTATCGGTATGTATGTATATGTTTATTTACTTTTCAGGTCAATGGAGTTAAGCTACATGGCAAAACACACATTCAGGCTGTTGAAATAATCCTAACAACTTCTTCCCCAGTCATATTTACCATTAAAACTCCTAGTAAAGGTGAGTAATATACCATATGTACACAGTTAGACTGAGTAATATACCATATGTACACAGTTAGACTGATTCCATAAGTATCAAGTGAACGAATATCAGTGCAAATGAGCAAAAACAGCGACTTGTGGATCTGGCCCTGGTTGAACGAAAGGTGAATATCGCTATCCACCGGATAAGTCCTATCCAACGAAAAAAGTTAATCTGCATCAGTTTTATCCATTGGATAAGACAAGTTTATCTGGTGGATAGAGCTGTTCACTTTTTGTGCAACCAGGGCCAGTAGTGTATAAAGTATTCAATAAACTTAGCTACTTGAATGGAAATTTATTGATTTGTTATTGTACCAGATTACCCAAAAGCCATACAGACATCTATACAAGGGAGAACTGACAGCCTACCAACCACTCCTCTGAGAATTTCTAACCGTAGGATGAGATCAAGAGTGATGGCCACCCATGATGGTGTAAATGTCCAGAGATTACCTGGATATTGGCACCAGGGATCCCCCTCTTCCTTACCGTTGCATGCTCTTCACCTAGAAGGCATACCACCTCCTCCCTATACAGTAGAGCTTCCAGATACTCATAGAATCTTACAAAGGGCAGACAGTAGTATAAATAGCACCATAGAAACATCCATCAATAATAACATGCTACCCATGGAGAATGCTATTCCAACTGAAAATTGCACTGTGGAAAGTTCAAATACAAGTGATGTCAACATATATGAAACCATGGCAACAGGAATCTGTGGTAGCATTGATGAAATGCAAGCAACTAGAAATGATCTTCTTTCTGGCAATGCTGTGGAAAGCCAATGTTCAAATGCAATTAATGCTAATGTTGAAGACATGCAAAGAGTACAACACAATGTTGGAGTGACTGCTGCTCACAAGTTCAAAGGCAATGATCATTCTTCCCTCCAAATGACTCAACGGGATGTATGCCAAGTTCCTCCCATTAGTGTACCCAGTACACAGCTATTGGCAAGAAAAGAAACTACAAGTAAACATTCTCACTCTCAAGAATTGGTAGGAGTTTGGAACTGTATTGATAATGGTGTTCCTTGTGTGGGCGGTGTTGCAGTCTCTGCTGAGAATAACATTGTTGAGACCAAAAGAACATCTTTACTTGATGACATTAGAACATTCAACCAAGCAAAACTAAGACAAACTGAACACAGAACCACTTCAAAGCTTCTTACTTCTACTTCAGGTCCAACAAACAGCACTGTTGCTGTACTTCCTGTGCCAATAAATGGAAGCTCTATTTCAGTATCTAGAAAGTCAAATGCTAATGATCTCTTAGTTGCCATTAGTGTAGCATTAGAGAAAAGGGCCAGAGTTTTTAATTCTTCTTATGGAAGTTGCAATGCAAGTTATGAAAGTGGGAATGAATGGGATATGTAAAAACCTTTATCATGGAAGCTATGAAAGACAAAATGAGAGTCAGCATTTGGAATGGTGTCAGAACTTTGTGCAAGGAGCCGCGTAAAAAAGACTGGCTTTCGCAGGCTGAGTTGCAAGGGGATTTAATTGATATGTCAGTATTTATAAACTGTGTCCAAGCTAAGTGTCAATGAATCAATAAAAAAAGTCTCAACATGTCTTGACATGTTTACTTGTAAAATAACACAATTATAACACGTGCTCTGATTGGTTAGCTACTATGTTTACATGAGGCTGTGTAAAACTACTGCCATCTGAAAAAGCAATTAGTCATCAATATTTTTGGAACATTTCAAAAGTATTGGATAAAATCCCGCGAAGATATCGTAAATGACATTTATTTAATTTCAAAGTTTAACATGTTCCACTAAAAGAGCATCGTTCTGATAACATAAATAAGTTAAAAAGTTTTTCAATGAAATGACATGTCCTTGCAGAGTTATGAACATTTTTAATTCTGAAAATACAGGATGAAATGAGGCTGTGTACGCATGACATCAAAATTTCATACTAAACCCTATAAATGTCATTTACCGTATTCACCGGCGTATAAGCCGCACTCGCAGATAAGGCCGCCCACCATTCCTTTTTGGCAACGCAAATTTTGGAAAAAAAATGATATTTTTTTTTAATAAAATTAATAGAAATCACACATTGAGTGGAATCTTGAGAAAGCTATATATGTTTGCGTTATCGAGAATATCCTATATTGGGCTTCTCCCAGAGAATACTTGAAAGGCTTACAATAATTTTAACTTTGTAATAGACTAATCATAAATACACTTTTTCAATGGAACTTTTTACGACAAATCACGATCCAATGCAATCCTATGACTGATTAAAAATAGTCAATATAACCAACTTTCGGCTTCATCAGTTCTAAAATCTAAGGTTCGTTAGCGTGCACGTGAGAAAATATATGTTTTTAAGACATTTGATTGACACAAAACAATGGTTGGGCTGCCTGTGAACCAACCCGCTCATCAATGAAAAGCACTTTAGCAAACCGTTAGGTCTTGTAGTAAAACCGTTAGCACGATTGTTAAACTGTCTGAAAAGGTGTTAGCACCCATTAATTTACCTGTTTAACGTCTAACCAATTGCCAATGCTTTTAGGAGTAACTAACAGCAAATGTACGTACTCTTTTATACTTTTATGTTAATTATATGTCAATTTCTGGTACCAATTCCCGATGTTCTCCAAGATAAACCGCACCCCCAACTTTGGATCGCGATTTTCGGAAAAAAAGTGCGGCTTATACGCCGGTGAATACGGTACTTGCTTTTTCAGATGGTATCCTGATCTCGAAAATCAGCACTTGTGCATAAGGCGTATAGCACACACACTTCAACTAAAATTTTATTGAGAAACACAACTTTCTTGCCATATCTGTCACCATTCATTTTCCTTTTTATCATCAAAAATCAATTTAAAAAATCCAGAAATCTCCTTTCATTACATCTTGATAATGAATTCATTACAATACAGTTATAATCTTCCATACTCCTCTCCTTGTGCTGTTGCTGTTATTTGTTGTAGCACATGTCTAGCATACTTAGCTTGTAAGATCTTTATCCGCCCTTCACAACCAAGATACACAACTGTGGTACCAACTCTCGATAAAGACAGCGATCCAAGGTGAACTTTGAAATGACGATAAAAATGAGACTCCAATGCATCCATAAACACTACTGATTCCTCACCAGTAAACATGTCTGAATCACATGCGTGACAGCTTTCCCATAGTAGTTTGGCATCATTTGCATCGATGCTAAATGTTACTTTGTTTAGTCCTTTTACAGTAGATGCAACATTGAAACAGAGTTCTAAATTGCTGGGGCTTTTCTCAGGAGCTAAGCCAGCCCAAAGAGAAGCATACCATCTCAGTTCAATTGGAGGTAAAGTAAGGGGTGTTATCCTGCAGTCAAACTGAGCTTCAAACCAAGCCAATACACACCTTGCTGGAGCCATAGGTCCCTTCACAATGCATAGAGGTAGAGAAGTGAAATGGTCTAGCTTAGTGCTGTCTTGAAAATCATTCCCAAAGTTACAAAAAATGACATCCAATAGTGATTGGGAGTTGTTTGTACGAGGTTGCTTAGGGTACACAGATACCTTGATGGCTTTGCTATCAGTATCATAGAATGCAAAGTACTCAAGAATCTCAAACTCTGTTTTAAACTTGCCGTTCACGTTATCCTGCCCAACTTCAAATGCAATTCCTTTGGCTGTTTCTGACTCTAAATGTGCACAAAGCAACTGCTTGTAATGCTGCAAAGACGACATTTTGAAGTCAAAATTGTAAAGTGGAGAACAACGATTTAGCTTCCATGTTTTCCCCACAACACTGCGAATATCGTCGGTTATTTCAGTAAGTTCTCTGCCCTTTCTTGCTGTTATACACGGAGTTTTCTTCCTAAAGGATTTGTTTACGCTTGGAGTTGACTGAATCAAATTCGTTATATCTCTTATAACGTTTCTATCCTCATCGACCTCGAAGTCTCGGCTATTATTCCTAGGAATCCTTGTAAATCTTGCAGAATGTGGCGTCTTATATGGAGTGATTCTTCTACAAGACCTTGGTTTTTGCGAAGATTTAGTTTTACGGTCTAAAGGTGTAGAAGAAGGAAGAAAACTCTCAATGTTTTCTCTGTTTGCTTCAGACATTTTGAATCAACCGCTTCTTTCAAGGCGTCGGGTCTGCGTCGGGCGTTTGCAACGGTTTTCGTTTCGCCAACACTTCGGAATGTATTCGGACAACAGTCGTAAATTATCGGAAAAGAAACATTTTAAAAAAGCTCAAGAGAAGATTTTTTACGAACGCGCGTATTGAGCGCCAAAAATTTATAGGCTGGAAAATACGTTTTGTACAAGGGTAAAACTGAGAGTTCAAGTTATTCAAGGCAAAGAGTTCAAGTTATTCACGTCGGGCACAAATGACCCCAAAATCGGCAATGTTGAACGTGCCTCTTTTACATTAAACTTCGTATTTTCAACAATTTCACATCAATTGGGATGAAAGTTTCGGAGGTTGCTTACTACATGTAGTGTTTTATTTTGGCATACTAAAAGTTACCACTGACGTAATTGTGACGTCATCACGAATTGTTACATTTCTCGGGAAAATCGAGATCACTTTAAAACGTTCTGAAAAGTAGATATTTCGAAAGAAAATAACATTCTCTAGAATTTAGTGCAATTTTTATCTCGATGCGATAATTTATTGCTGAGTTATAAAGGATATTCATTTTATGATGACGTCATAGAAATGACGTCACCTAAATAGCATTTTAAAAAGCTTTACGGAGCAATGAAAATCGATGAAATGACGTTCTCGTGGTCATTTATTCTTAATAATAGATGTTATTAATGGACGAAGCTGAAAAAATTTCGGTCCACAATCTTTATTAGGGATATTTCAAAATATTGGTGACGTCATTATGACGTAACAGGAATCTGTCAATATTTTTGATTAATATTTCTAATACTTATCTTCAAAAAATCTAAAATCTAAAACGATACGATTTGAGGGGCTTCTTAGTTCTTTCAATATGCAAAGTGTAAAGACAAAAGATTTTCAAACAAAAAAGTTGAATGAAGAAGTTTTTTTAATTATTTACTATTCTTGCTGATGTTTCCCCCTGAATTACCTCAAATTTGAAACAAAAAGCAGGAACATGGCTTTGTACAACGCTAAAACAGCTTTTAGGCAGACATTTTACTTTGTCGGTTTAATAGTTTGCGTTTGGTTAAAATAAAATTAGAGTGTTAAACCAAAGCGGAAATCGAAATATCAAAAGGGCTGTTTTTTGGCGCTTTTGGCTGATATTACGCGATGTTGAAATAAATATCCTCTTCAACAAAAAGACTGGAAAAAAGATTGAAAATAATTTCCACATCACGAGATTAGCAGTCTTGTTCTACGGTTTTCTAATTGTTCGATAACTGATTTTCTTCCACCCCACCCGCAACGAAAAAGAGAAAGAAAATGAAAATAATTAAATGGGACGATTCTCCGGAGGTTGAACCCTACTCTGGGAATATCTTAGAACACCTCTTTGGGTTTATATTTTGGAGTAAAATTTAAAAGGGAAATTTATTACAACTTCGAGAATCGCGCGGGATTTGGATCCTCTGTCCGAGGGAAACTGGGTACGAACTTATGGCGTTCTTCGACATGACGGAAAGTTTGAGCGTGAGTGAGGTAAAATCCTACACTTATTCGATGAACCTTTGTTTGTTCAATTGGTTTGGGACCTTTTGTTTTTATTGTGTGTGTGAACAATATGATTCAGTACAGGCAAAACGTAAATTTACTTCAAACCTGCGGCAAAACTAGATTCTAGGATAAAACAATCCATTGAACCTCAGGTACGACAGGGTGGGCCGGGTCCGATAAGAGTACAGACAATTTGTTACATTTTTGTTCACGTTCACGTTTTAACGAGCTTTGTAGCTCCTAGGTGATTACGTGTTGAAATAAAGTATTATTATTATTATTATTATTATTACTATTATTAACTCGAAACCATCTGCAATTTGTTAAATACGTAATTGGTAAATACTGGCGTCGTGCTTGTGAGTCTCGGTGAATGGACGCAAAACGCGCATCGAAACGTAGCGAAAACGATTAACAAGACTAGTGTTAGTCTCCCTCGCAGCCGTGCTAAGTGTCGTCACGCAACGCTCTCTCCCCTCAGACATGATAAAAAGCGTTCTGGATAAAATGAAAACGGAGACTTTCGAAATCACATTAGTGTGGACGGGACCTCAGTTCGCCGCTAATTAAACACACCTGCGAAGCGCTGGGACATAAATAAACAAGCTAACACATATGTAACCATTATTGAAGTCGTAATTATGTTCAATTGTAGTTTAAATTGAGGACCCGACCGCACTAATACGTTGTCGTTTGAAAACGCATTCATTAATTTCGATGCGCGTTTTGCGTCCACACTAATACTAGGCGAAACCTAACGCTCTCCAGAGGGGAGATATTTGAAAATGGAGCCCTATCGTATCAATATTAGTGCATGTGAACGGCGAAAACCGAGGCTTTCGAAAACTGACGTCACGCCTAGTGATATCAGTGTAAACAAACAGCGTTTTCCATTGTTTTAATGTGGACGCAAAACGCATTGAAATATATATGTAGTGATCATGAAAACGTACAAGAACGCTAGTGTGGACACGAGGAAGCTTTTGCTACGTTTTCGAATAATAATAATAAAGTGAAAACGGAGATTTTCGAAATGACATTAGTGTGTTCGGGACTTTTGTTTGCCGCCAATTAAACACACCTGCGAAGATGTGAGTAAATAAACAAGCTTTGATTACCAACACATATGCAACCATTGAAGTCGCAATAGTTATGTTCGTTTGTAATATGAATTAATGAGCTGAGGGATTGTCAGTATTTGTTACCGTACCTAGACATGTACCACATAATATCTCTCGTGGAATGTATTTACCAAACAGTGAGGATTTCACTACCAAAATGTAATGACTTACAAGATGAACAATTGTTTTTTTACTGTACTTTGTATTTGTATACTAAGTATGATATGGGTGTAAATCGTTGTAAATAATATATGCGGTATTTAGTCTTGATGTTCCAGTGCCTTTGTAAATGTGAAAAAAACATTTTCATTAGTCGAATATAACACTTTTTAATTAACACTTTTTGTCGAAATTATAAGCTGCAAAAGCCATGAATATATAATTTTAATCTAATATTTCATGTATTT
>JAUJYZ010000794.1:0-72500 GCA_033675265.1 Actinostola sp. cb2023 | reverse complement strand
TTCTGGTTTAGAATGGTATCTTTTAGGGTTCAAATAACACTGGAGCCACGCCCAGAATGGTCTCCTTTAGAGGTTTAAGTTATATTTTTCAACGATCATCTCTGCCCCTTTCACATGGGAGTCCATGTGACTGCAACTACAATACATCAGCAGTTTGTATGTTCATTATTGTTTCGTGGTACTTAGGTGGATGGATTCTTCTATTACACATCAGCAGTTTGTATGTTCACGGTGTTCATTATTGTTTCGTCGTACTTAGGTGGATGGATATATTCTTCTATTATACATCAGCAGTTTGTATGTTCATGTGTTCGTTATTGTTTCGTCGTACTTAGGTGGATGGATTCTTCTATTATACATCAGCAGTTTGTATGTTCATGTGTTCATTATTGTTTCGTCGTACTTAGGTGGATGGATATATTCTTCTATTATACATCAGCAGTTTGTATGTTCATGTGTTCATTATTGTTTCGTCGTACTTAGGTGGATGGATTCTTCTATTATACATCAGCAGTTTGTATGTTCATGTGTTCATTATTGTTTCGTCGTACTTAGGTGGATGGATTCGTTTGTATGTTCATGTGTGTTATTGTTTCGTCGTACTTAGGTGGATTTCTTCTTCTATTATACATCAGCAGTCGTACTTAGGTGGATGGATTCTTCTATTATACATCAGCAGTTTGTATGTTCATGTGTTTCGTTATTGTTTCGTCGTACTTAGGTGGATGGATTCTTCTATTATACATCAGCAGTTTGTATGTTCATGTGTTCGTTATTGTTTCGTCGTACTTAGGTGGATGGATTCTTCTATTATACATCAGCAGTTTGTATGTTCATGTGTTCGTTATTGTTTCGTCGTACTTAGGTGGATGGATTCTTCTATTATACATCAGCAGTTTGTATCAGTTCATGTGTTCATTATTGTTTCGTCGTACTTAGGTGGATGGATTCTTCTTATTCTTCTTCCCATTATACATCAGCAGTTTGTATAAGTTCATGTGTTCGATTATTGCTTCAAGAAAACAGGGGGGAGAGTTTTCACATCATGTACCAAGTACTTAGGTGGATGGATTCTTGACCAATACCAAGCAATTATAAATAGAGTCATCAAATTCACATCATGCAGCAATTTAAATAGTATCAAATTCATGTACCAAGTTCATTTCATTGTTTAAATAGAGTCATACAAATTCACATCATGACCAATACCAAGCAATGGTATGGATTCTTCTCATAAGAACCGCACGTTGACGCTCCAAGCAATTAGTTACCAAATTCCATCATACTGTCATCAAATCGACCAATACAACAATTCCATGACGTTAGGTAAATAGAGTCCCAGTACAACAATTAGGTAAATAGAGTCATACAAATTCACATCATGGAATTATAAATAGAGTTACAAATTCACATCATGACCAATACCAAGCAATTAGGTAAATAGAGTCATACAAATTCACATCATGACCAATACCAAGCAATTAGGTAAATAGAGTCATACAAATTCACATCATGACCAATACCAAGCAATTAGGTAAATAGAGTCATACAAATTCACATCATGACCAATACCAAGCAATTAGGTAAATAGAGTCATACAAATTCACATCATGACCAATACCAAGCAATTAGGTAGAGTCATACAAATTCACATCATGACCAATCGCAATTAGGTAAATAGCTACGCAGACCAATACCAAGCAATGGTAAATGCATTCAAGAAATACAGCAATTAGGGAGTCATACAAATTCACAGTGTTTAGAGTCATACAAATTCACATCATGACCAATACCATTAGGTAAATAGAGTCCAAATTCACATCATGACCAATACCAAGCAATTAGGTAAATAGAGTGATACAAATTGCATGAGTGATACAAATTCACATACCAAGCAAGCAATTAGTAAATAGAGTGATACAAATTCACATCATGACCAATACCAAGCAATTAGGTAAATAGAGTTACAAATTCACATCATGACCAATACCAAGCAATTAGGTAAATAGAGTGATACAAATTCACATCATCGAAATTCACCAAGTGAAATAGAGTCTACAAATTCACATCATGACCAATACCAATTAGGGATATGAGTCCTATCATGACCAATACCAAGCAATTAGGTAAATAGAGTGATACAAATTGCTGATGTACGCTTCTTTTCTAAGCGTTTTTCTGGCCCCGGTTGCACGAAAGGTGAATAGCGCTATCCATCGGATAAGTCCTATCCAAACGGATAAAATTTATTGGATAACTGCATCAGTTTTATCCATTGGATAGGACTTATCCGGTGGATAGCGCTATTCACCTTTCGTGCAACCGGGGCCTGAACTTTGTGATATAAAGATTCGGTGGAGGGGGGATAGGGGGTGGGGGGTAGGGGTGGTTGTTAGATTTTACGGCGTTTTCGTTTTTTTTGTAAATGTCTGTGTAAATTGTCTGTATCAGTGAGATGTCCAAAACCATCACTTCATGTAAATTTAATGTACATGGTTTTGAACATTGATACTTAACTAAAGTTACACCGAATTTACACCGCGGTCAGAATGCGCGTTTTCAGTGCAGTATGATGCCTGAATACACTGTTGTACGTATGCCGTAAGACGGTCAAACCGTTGGTTTTTACGCCTGCGATAATATCCATGCAGGTCCCTCTTTCATTGTTTTCCTTGCGGTTTCAGGTCGAGACGCTTTTACCTATTTTTTGAACACCAAAGTCACGACTCGTCGAGCGTGTGGCTCGTTTACAGTTCTTCCTGAAGACACCTCCATTTTGTCCAAAAATTGCAACAATTGGGGAATGAATTGGATAACCAAAAAACGTAGGAGTAACAAATGGAGCTGGCTTAAGAATGATGAACTAAGGTATACAAAGCGGTTGTGTGAAGGAATATTATACTGGGCTACCTGTGTTACTAAGCGCCCTACCACAGGAAGCCCATCAAAAAAGGCGCGCGCGTATAATAATCTTTGTATTTAAAAATAATAATACTCAGAAGAAATACCATACATGGGCAATCTGCGTTGCTATGCAGCCTACCAGAGGACGCCCATCTATAATTAGCTTCAGAAGAAATAGTTGGGCTCCCTGTGTTTCTACGCGGCCTACCACCTATCTACGTTGTTTTCTTTTTTCTTTTTATACATCTACCACAGGAAGCCCATCAAAGAGACACGCACCAGAAGAAATAGTTAGGCTCTCTGTGTTTCTACGCTACCATAAGCTGATGGGCTCCCGGTGCCTATATCCAGGAGGGAGGGGGTGACTCTATTGTTCATTCACCTTATGGCACTCATACCTGCCACGTCACACTGCTAGCTTTTTTGAAGTAACCATTTAGCTTCTCTAGAAAGCCTTTACCCGGTCGAAATGTTTCGGTCTCCATCAAGACTAAAACTCCGAAAAAAACACTTAATCCTTGCATTAGTTTATCTCGGTGGATATATTCTTACACATTAATACCTCTAGAGGCTAAAATATATATACATATAGACTGTACATGTAGATCTGAACAGAACATTGAGCGTTTTATAGTCGGCATAAAGAAGTCCAGATTGGCTGCCATATTTGAAATTCGTTCGAACGAGCCATGACGTCACACTGGTAGGTATGAGTGAGTGAAAATGATAATTCGAGAACAATAGAGTCACCCCCTCCCTCCTATATCGCTTATAGTTCTCATCATGTTTTGTTTATCGTATTTCAGGATATATCGTACTATTGTACGTTGGGCAGACAACTATCAAGTTAGGTTGTATTCCACGTCTTTACGCTGTGACGATGCAGATAAAGCACGTGTTTCCACATTGTCAAACGGTGACCGCTGGCTCGTGTACCTGCGATAAGAACCACGCATGCGCACAAGGAGTCTAGAAAAGGGCGGCTCCAGTCCCCGGGGTTCAGTGGTATGCCGCCCCGACATGAGCCCTCCAGCACAGGATATAGTAACAATTTCAGCAATTTGTATTAAAAGCTAGTTTGGCGCTGAACTGACGGTCAGGGTTCAGAGTTTCCCAACCGCCCCATCATTGGAGCCCAGGATTTTTTTGCCATTAATTGTTCTAGAGCCAATCAGAATGAAGCAAGTACATATACCACTAGATTGTAAATAAACAAGACGCTCAATGAGCGTTCACTCGGGCATTGTGAAAAGGAAAAACGTTGTTCGAGGATCCCTGCCAGTTGGTTGAAGAACAAGGACAATGTCAGCTGCGAGCTGACAATGACTGACAGTGCGTGACGAGGGAGACTACATTTGTGTCGATTCATTTGATTTGCCTTTGAGTTCATTTGATTACCTTTTGACTTTGAGTTCAATTGATTTGATTTTGATGACAAAGGCCCCCTCTCTAGCTTCAGATCCCGAAACGTCGAGTTTGGAATCGAGTTCGGGTTTACGGTTCGAACGTCGAATAAAACAAGGACATCTGACGTCATGACAATCAGTGACAGTTGAGTGACGCGCGAGACTTTTTGAGTACGAACATGATACGTCAGGTTGCTTTGTTCCGATAACGGCCTCGCGTTTTTTTTTTTTAAAAAATATATTTTAAGCGAGCTTCTATACCACTTCTAGTCATTGAACGATGAACTAGAATCCTGACGGACGTGACTACAGCTGCTTTCAAAACTAAGATTCGTCTACTTGAGTGCTCCTTTATCTTTTCAAATCTGCGGAGTTCTTGAAACTCCGGATACGATTAAATACGTCGCATAAACTACTACTTATTTATGTAAACTTTGTACTATTTTAAGCAACGATAAAGCTTGCACTTTTATTCAGTGATATGGGACTGAGGACAGTCTTCCTCGCAGCTTTTTATGGGAACAGGCGAAATAACTTTGTTCACATACGTTTATACACAAGTAGCGTGTGCCATTTCGATAAAGTAATTTGTACTATTTGTAAATTATTGTTCCCAAGCTATACGAAATAACACGTGTACACTCATTTCGATAAAGTCAGTCACCCGTAAAGCTTCGAAGGTGAGACCGATGAGGATCCTGGGTTGGCTAAAATGTATGTACCCATCTCACCTTCGAAGCTTTTCGGGTGACTAACTAAATGAGTGTATACAAGAGACGGTGTATATGCATACTGTTTAGTCACTGAACGTAAATATTTTAATTGTAGAAATTAAATCTAATGGTAGTTACATGTAATTACGTCTGCTGAAAGTTTTATTTTAGGTGTAGTGAATCTCCCCACCCCACCCTTAGTGAGTTACGGCTTCTTACTATTTAAACTATCTGTGTACCCTCTCCCCTCCGGACCTACCTCTCTATAATCCCCACCGGCTTTTTAACGATTGAGGGAAGGGTGTAGCGCCGCTTAAGTGATCCCCACCGCTTAAGTGATCCCCACCGCTTAAGTGATCCCCAACTCGCCGCTTAAGTGAATCCCGCCGCTTAAGTGATTCCCAACTCGCCGCTTATGTGAACCCCTGGAAAATCTGGAATGGAATGCGGATGTGGAACCTGCAGAAGTTATTAAAGCCGTAAACTGAACAACTGAACACCTTTGCTCAGTGTTAACCTCTAAGATTACAAGCACTGAAACCCGTGGAATTCTAAAGTGTTCGTATTGTTTATTAGTGATGAACACCTATTACAAAGCACGTAGTCGGCCGAAGGCATCCAAGCCTACGCATGGGTAGAATTACTAAAAGTATAAAACCGCATGACTATCAACAAAACAATTCCCTCGGCGTCAGCTTTGCCTCAACCTGATACACCAAATATATTTAATTGCACATTTTTTTTACTGAAACACCAAAGCCGAGAAGCGGGGGGAATTATTATATCTACCATACTCCCTTTCGGTCTAGTCGCGTAGAAGTAAGACCTCTCTCCCGACAAACTTTTTTAGAGATTAAATTGCTTCCATAATTGTCTTTCACTATAAACTAAAGAATATATAACACGCTATCGAAGAGGAGCAAAGAGAACTCGAAACTGAAGTATTATAGGCTTGTTAAAAACGTTGAGTATTTCTGTTATGAAAGACGAAATGGCTAGGAATATGTTTACTTATATAATTAAGACAGAACGATTCTTACAGCTTATCTTCAACTAGTTTATTAAGTTGTCATTCATGATTGTTTATTCTACTAAGATAAGTTTGTTTATAGTCCTAGTTATATACAGTAAGTTATTTTATGTTCTTCTATTGTTATTAATTAGGTTCTTAGGCCCCGTCCACACTAGCTAATCCGTTTCAGTTTGATGACCTCCGTTTTCGTTTGACCGTCCACACTACACACTAGGGAATGAAAACGATGATTCAAAGATGCGCAAAATAAAAAGAAGATACCAAGTCAAGAAAATACAAAATGAAAAAAAGAAATATATTTTGGGAAGCGAAGAAGAAGACTCATATTCCACAGGAATCCCATATTTACAAACGTGTTGCCTCGTTGTGGTGTCAATCATCTGAAAGCGCGGGAAATCTTGATCACGTGAACGGAATCAGCCGGTCGATCGAGGAAAGCATGGCGGTAAGTAATGGAGGTTTTTACTCTTTTATTCCTGCTTACTTCATCTATATTAACATATTTACTACTACATACCTCTGGTTTACATGTATATTTGTTCTTACTAAGTTTTATTGCGATTGTGTTGAAATTCAACAAGTTTTTGTGGATATAAGTTCTTAGTTCTATCGGAAATGTTCCTTGCTCTGCATATGTCAGGCTCTTTACATTGTAATACTTCGTGTACAGTTGACGTATTCTTTGTGAGCTTCGTTCTATTGAATAACTTGGAGTCTTTTGTTGTTTCTATTGAATTACGTCAATGCCGGTACACAAAGTTCATTTAATTTTATGGCCACTTTGGTTGAGCAGGCAAGTTTATGCAAATCCGTTACTGCCAAAACTGCAAAAGTGGTTGAGATTGATATTGTTTCAAATTTAGTTTTTTAGTAGTCGAAAAGCAAAGAAAGTGGTTCAGCTGTTCATGTTGCAGGCTCAGTTCTCGCTTTCAGACGGCAGGGGATCATCTGCTTTCCTCCTCATGACTTTATATGTGGAGAGGGGGGAAGGAGGAAAGCACAGATGATCCCCCGCTGTCTGAAAATCAGGCTAAGTTCTTGCTAGCGAATTTTTCCAGATCACATTATAGCGAGAATTGAATCCTCAGTTCTTTGCTTTTCGACTACTAAAAAGCTAAATTTGAACCAACATCAATCTCAACCACTTTTGACAGCAACAGCTTTCGATACAAGTTGGAAGCAATACTACACCTAGGATGAGCCCCAGGGGGGGTACTCAGGGGTATCAGTGACGGGGAGGTGCGAAGGCTTTTTTTGGGTTTGAAATTCGCGGCTTGGGACTTTTTGGGGTTTTCATTTTTCTATTTTTCTGGTGGACTTTTTTTGATATAAAGATTTGGTCAAGGACTTTTTTTGGGGTTGATAAAAATGATATCCTACCATTCTCGATTTTATGCGGAGACAAATTGGACTTTTTGGGGGTTACGATTTTGGGCCATTGGACTTTTTTGGGGTCTTGTTTTCGCGTAATGGACTTTTTTGGGGTTAAAATGTTTGGCCTCATTCGCACCTCCCCATCACTGATACCCCTGAGTACCCCCCCTGGGGGATGAGCTATTGAGTTGAGACAAAGCTGTTTGATGAACTTGCAAATTACAAATTAAAGTATGTTAGATTTGTGTTTAAACATGACATTTCATTTCTTAAAGGACCAATCATCAAGCAGTATTGAGGGAAGTGGCAGTGAGGAAGAGGAAGATGGAGAAGAACTTTATGGAGACAGACTAGAAGAGTATGGATATGATCTAAAACTTTGTTGCACACAGGCATATATATGTACAAATAATCATGTATCATTAACCAATGTGATCAGTTCAAAAATGATCAAAGTGATAGCTGATCATTCATTAAATTCTCCTATGGCCATTGAATTTCATAGGAGAATTTAGATTTACAACATTACTAAGCTGGGACTATATAGTGGTTAAATAACTATTATTGAGACTGTCAAGGGTTGTTGTTGACAACCAACAGCTTCATAATTTCTCTTTTGTTGTGTTGTATGACGTCACGTTGGCAAGAAAAAGAAAGAGAAAGACATTACCAGTAAAGTATAATGTTGAACGAATAATATACCGAAGAATGGTACAGGACGTAAGTCATTCTAAGTTTGCAGGTTTTTACCCAATTTCTTGTAAATATCTGAAATATTGATCACTGATTTTCAATGCTATACAATGTACACCTCCCTTGTCTGCTTTTTTGACTGAATAAAATATAAATCAGATCAGCATTAATCTAGCTTCCTTGTCATCCAACCATTTTACTTTGAACATGAACATAAATACTGTTTTCTTTTAACTACTTAGGTTCATGAATTTCTAATCAAGTGGGAAGACTGGCCATTACAAAGCTGCACATGGGAGCCAGCCTCTCATCTTACCAAAGAACTGTTAAGGTAATTAATTAACTTTAGCTGCTAACTCACTTGATATGTAAGCTACAGACATGTTGGTTGTGGTAAATCTAAAAAAATAATTTATTAAATTGTGAACAATGACTATAATCTTATATATGATTATGTTATAGGGCCTTTGATCAACCACCAAAACCAAGTGCGACAAGATTGCATGAAACAAGTCGTGCATTTTATACTGGTATACAATCACGTCTAAGATCTGACTCATTTGCCCCCATTTACATTGCAATGGAGCTGGATGTCTGGCGATATGTGTGCCACCAGAAAGGAGTGGAATCCAATCACAAAGGCTTCAAGCTGTATAATATTGAAGATTTATGCTTGCTTGATGCACTTCCAGATTATTGGTGGTATTATTTAGATGTTCATGGTGATGGACTAGCTGTTGAATTCCCTCTAAAGATCAAACCTGTGCTAAGTTGGACTCCTGCACATAATATGTATAAAGATGGAAAAGTGGTTCCAGCACCTAGGATGCCAATCGAGAAATTGTGTGTTCACATTTTAAGACGTGCATGCGGTTCTAATAATTTGTTTCAATAATGAATACAAAAATGCATGCATGTACAGCCAGGTTTCAGTTTCTAGCGCTAATACACATATCACATTATTGCATATTGGGCAGACAGCTATGTAGTTAGGTCGTACTCCACAAAGTTATGCTGTACATAATGATGCTCTTCAAGAACATGTTTCAAATGTTGGGTTATGTACCTGCGATAAGAACCATGCATGCACACAAAGAGTCTAGAAAAGGGTGGCTCCTTGTGTCACCCAACATGGGTGGGTTTGGGTATAGTAACAATAATATTTGTACTAAAACACATTTGGGCACTGAAACAGGGCCAGTGTTGAGTTTCGGGTGGCACACCCCAGTCCAAATTATGGTGAGTACCTATCCCTATAGTCTCATTCACAGTGAGTACCTATCCCTATAGTCTCATTCACAGTGAGTACCTATCCCTATAGTCTCATTCACAGTGAGTACCTATCCCTATAGTCTCATTCACAGTGAGTACCTATCCCTATAGTCTCATTCACAGTGACTAAATGTATAATATGTATAAAGATGGAAAAGTGGTTCCAGCACCTAGGATGCCAATCGAGAAATTGTGTGTTCACATTTTAAGACGTGCATGCGGTTCTAATAATTTGTTTCAATAATGAATACAAAAATGCATGCATGTACAGCCAGGTTTCAGTTTCTAGCGCTAATACACATATCACATTATTGCATATTGGGCAGACAGCTATGTAGTTAGGTCGTACTCCACAAAGTTATGCTGTACATAATGAACCATGCATGCACACAAAGAGTCTAGAAAAGGGTGGCTCCTTGTGTCACCCAACATGGGTGGGTTTGGGTATAGTAACAATAATATTTGTACTAAAACACATTTGGGCACTGAAACAGGGCCAGTGTTGAGTTTCGGGTGGCACACCCCAGTCCAAATTATGGTGAGTACCTATCCCTATAGTCTCATTCACAGTGAGTACCTATCCCTATAGTCTCATTCACAGTGAGTACCTATCCCTATAGTCTCATTCACAGTGAGTACCTATCCCTATAGTCTCATTCACAGTGAGTACCTATCCCTATAGTCTCATTCACAGTGACTAAACATGGCTGCAAAGGAGACTACTGCATCCCAATTTCACTCCAGTTTTTTTCAAATGTATTTTGATTGCAGATTTAATAAACCAAGAGAAAGTTATTTGTTGAGAAGTTTGATTGATACTTCGAACCCTGTATATATAGCCCAGGGAGGGGGGGGGGGGGGGGGGGGGGGGGGGGGGTAGGGGTGTGCCACGGGGGGTGTGTAAAACCCTGACCCTATCCCAGACCTAAAATTTTGATTTTCCATACCCTATTCCAGACTAAAGCTTAAAAATGTATACCCTATCCCAGACTAAAGCTTAAAAATGTATATTCTATCCCAGATTGAAAGCGTGATAAAGGGATATGAAAACTGATAGCGACTGATAGTGGCGTTATTGTGGAAACCAGAACAAAACATACCCCATCCTAGACTAAAAGTGCAAAAACGATACCCTATCCCAGACCTAAGGAGCTCAAAAACCATACCCTATCCCGCAGCACATACCCGTATAGCATAACCACTTGGACAAAGCGCATTCACACCAAAACTTGTTTAGTTTACTGGGTTTTCTAGTTTCTATAATCTGAGAGCATCTAATTTCACAAGAATCAAACTACAGGTGAACTTTGCGCGCACTGCCTACCCCGGCAGTTTTGCACCACAGGAATCCCATTTCTACGTAGCCAGCCTCGTTGTGGTGTAAATCATCTGAAAGCGCGGGAAATCTTGATCACGTGAACGGAATCAGCCGGTCGATCGAGGAAAGCATGGCGGTAAGTAATGGAGGTTTTTACTGTTTTATTCCTGCTTTACTTCATCTATATTAACATATTTACTACTACATACCTCTGGTTTACATGTATATTTGTTCTTGCTAAGTTTTATTGCGATTGTGTGAAAATTCAGCGAGTTTTTGTGGAATTTTCTATCGGAATGTTCCTTGCTCTGTCAGACTAGTCCGCTATATATGTTGAAGAGGACTTGTGTTTTTGCCTCGATCTTGTGATCATTTATGGCTACTTTGGTTGAGCAGGAAAGTGGGAGCTTGGATGAGCTATTGAGTTAAAGATTTTCGTTTGATTCGAGTAGAAAGTATCCCAATGTGACATAAAGCAACACACACATCGAAAGGTGAAAATCATGCAAATTTTTCCACTCAATCTGTAGTATATTATCTCACTTGCGGCATAGATTTGGAGGACAGTTCGTGATTGTATTCTCAGTTCTCAGAAATAAAGTGAAAACGTGTGTTTATTTGGGTAAAATGTTGTACAGTAGTTTGTACATATCGATCAGTGTGATATGATCGTGATGAGGGGGGAGGGGAGGGGAATAATAATTATCATAAATATAATCGTTGATCTGTCAACACTTTTAGAAGGGACAAACCCTGTTTAATGTTACAACTTTATTTGCAAACTTAAGTGAAATTTCCTTTCTTAAAGGACCAATCATCAAGCAGTATTGGAGTACCTAGTAGTCCAGGCAGGACAGATGGACTGACCTCAAGTCCTGCCCGAGACCTCCCCCCCTTTGAAGATGACACTGATGCAATTCTAGGGAATGAGGGAAGTGGCATAGAGGAGGAGGAAGATGGAGAAGAGCTATTTGGAGACAGACTAGAAGAGTATGTACAGTTAAAAGAACACTGATATGATGTAAAACTTCTTTGTACAAATAATCATGCATCGTCAACTAATGTGATCAGTTGAAATATGATCAAAGTGATAGCTGATCATTCATTAACTTCTCCTATGGCCATTGAATTTCAAATGAGAATTTAGATTTACAACATTACTAAGCTGGGACTAGTGGTTAAATAACTATTATTGAGACTGTGTTACTCTTTTAAACACAGTGACTACCGTGTCATCCCAGCCCTGGACACGTATGACCCTGCAGCCCTCGATGAGGAAGACTATGATGACATGGCACCTGAACAACGAGTGGAGGCAGAGAGGTCCATGCGAAAGAGAGATCGTGAAGTAGCAGCAGCAACAGGACGTCTTAGAAGGGGAATTCTATATGGTATAAACTTGCTTGATCTATACATGTACATGTAATATCTAGGGTCTTTTGTTTGGATGAAAAAAAGCCCCACTTGAATCATCACTTTCCTGCAATTTTATTTTTGATCTGATTTTTAATGCTTTTCTTTTAGATGATGATGATGATGATGATGAAGATCGTCCTACACGAAGACGAAGGATTGCTGAGCGAGCAGCTGAAGGAGATTACCCAGATGAGGATGAGGTACATTAATCATTAAACCTTCTCGTATTAACAGGGTGGCCATAATGTCCTGTTTTTGTGAATGAGAAAATGAATGACTAAGCTCTATTTCATGTCAAACTAAAGTAGTAGTATTAATAAATAAGCTGGCTGTGTCACACCAAGTTCCCTGTGAAGTGGATTCCACTGGCTGCATGAGTAATACTTTATTTTATTATAATTTTTCCAGGCTATTGAAAGCATAGAAAACCTTGAAGACATGAAGGGGCATTCAGTACGTGAGTGGGTTTCTATGCAGGCACCTCGTCTTGAGATAAAAAATAGATTCAAGCAGTTTCTGAGGACGTTTGTGGATGACCAGGGACACAGTGTATACAGGGAAAAGATCAGACAGATGTGTGAAGGTAAGGAAACTCCTACAACATCTTTGTAACCAAAGTAAGGTATGGGCTCTATGGTACAGCGCAATAGTCTGCCAGCATGTTGTGTGAGAGGCCCAGAGTTCAATCCCGGATCAACACATCCATATCGACTTTTCTCTATTCCGAGTTTGTAGAATTGAATCTCTGACAGAGGAAGGAGCTCACCTTTGAGCACCTTGGGAGATTGGGCAACCACCCCCATGTTATCGAAGTAAACACTGGCTTTACCATACCAACATACATACATGTACATGTATTTGTAGCTGTCCTTTTCCTAACTTTATTAAGTTCATTCTGTTTAGCTTGACAAAATTAATGTTCACTTCATATTCTGAATTTTAATCCTTTTTCTTTCATCAGCAAACAAACAAAGCCTTGTGATTAACTACAACATTCTTGCGAATGAACAACAAGTATTGGCCTACTTCTTGCCTGAGGCCCCTGCTGAAATGTTGCAAACTTTTGATGAGGTGAGATTCTTTGGTATCGTCATAGTTTAGTGAAAACTCTGCACAAAGTACTGCCAATAGAGACCATAAGCTCAGTGTGTGAGATTGATGATAAGGACGAGTTGTAGGGAATATTTTGTTGAAGCAAAAACACTTAACAGAATACGTTTTCTGATTATTAATAATAATTATTAGTGATAATTGGACCAATGTTTAGCATAATGTTCAAAAAGTATAATTGAAGGGGTCCCTGCAAGAACAGTGCAAGTGATTTGTGACCAAAACCCAAATTCTCCTTTGAAATTCAAAGAATCTTTAGGAGAATTTAGATTTTGATCAGAGATCACTTACATTGTTCTTACAGGGAGCCCCGAAAAACAATGACAAAGTTATTACCTAAACTCATGTCTGTCCTCATCCTCATGCCCCTGGTAGCAGATGTTTTCATGGGTCACTACAAGAACAGTACAAGTGATTTGTGATCAAAATCTAAATTCTCCTTTGGAATTTGAAGAGCCTAAAGGAGAATTTAGATTTTGATCATAATGATCAGTTTGATTGATCAGTTTGATCATTATATGTGTGTGTACCACCTGATAAGTTAATGTGTTTTCCAGGCTGCAAAAGAGGTTGTTCTTGCCATGTTTCCAAACTACGATCGCATAACAACAGAAATTCACGTCAGAATAGAAGATTTACCCTTGATGGAGCAGCTTCGCTCTCTCAGGTATTACACAATGTCTCTCCAGTGCCCAGGTGTATAAATGGGTCACTGGCAAATTGTTAGAGAAATATAACTAAATTCTGGGGGTAACCTGTGAAGGATGCTAGGGAGGGGAGGGAGGGGAGGGAGGGAGGGGAGGGAGAGGAGGGAGGGGAGGGAGGGGGGGGGGTAAACATTATTCCTAGTTTCTTCATGCTACGTAAACTGGATATTTAAGCACTGGCCATGACTTTACCAACTAAATGTTGTGAAATACTGCACCATAATGTTTCTCTGCCCTGCTTCGCTTTGTCAAAACATGGCCATCATTCTTTCTTGTTTCCTCTTGGTAATGTCAATCTGTTTGTCAATTTGCAGGCAACTTCATGTCAACCAGCTGATTCGTACATGTGGGGTGGTGACTAGTAGTACGGGTATCATGCCACAGCTCAGCGTCATTAAATATGATTGTCCAAAGTGCTCCTTCATTCTTGGTCCTTTTTTCCAAAGTTCTGACCAGGAAGTCAAGCCTGGTTCATGTCCAGAGTGTCAATCACGTGGACCCTTTGACATCAATATGGAACAGGTGAGTAAATGACATGATGATGATAATGATGATAGACATTTGTATAGTAATTATTTAATTAGAATTAATAATGTAGATACATACTTTCAGCAATACTGGTGCTGCATGACCCTGAGACAGCATGCTCATGCTTGCATAGATATGCATGTTCAGCAATACGGGTGCTGCATGACCCTGAGACAGCATGCCTCATGCTTGCATAGATATGCATGTTCAGCAATACGGGTGCTGCATGACCCTGAGACAGCATGCCTCATGCTTGCATAGATATGCATGTTCAGCAATATGGGTGATGCATGACCCTGAGACAGCATGCCTCATGCTTGCACAGATATGCATGTTCAGCAATACAGGTGCCGCATGACCCTGAGACAGCATGCCTCATGCTTGCATAGATATGCATGTTCAGCAATATGGGTGATGCATGACCCTGAGACAGCATGCCTCATGCTTGCATAGATATGCATGACCCTGAGATTTTTATAGTACATCAGGTCTCAATTTTCATAAAATTATAAACTTTTCAAGGTCATGTTTTGTCATTAACTTGGCACTACTATGTATAGTCTGCAATGAAAATTACAAAACACCTTGCAACAGGTCTGAGGAACCTTGTCAGTGCTTGGTAAAGCTTTTTGTTTATTTGTCTTATTATTCCTTTACTCATAAATGTTTTCTGTATTTCCTTTTCTGTAGACATTGTATCAAAATTATCAAAAAATCAAAATCCAAGAAAGTCCAAGCAAAGTCGCTGCTGGCCGACTACCGAGATATAAAGACGTCGTTCTCACTGCAGACCTTGTAGACAGCTGTAAACCAGGAGATGAGATTGTAAGTCTTTTATATATGATATTCTCTTCATCCCAAGTCAGACTTAAGCAAACAATAAATTATCGACACCCTGTGCAGGGTTTTTAATAGGATTAATTAAGCTGTAAATCGATCACAGACGACTATGGTTGCTATAAAGAGAATGTCTATTGTCTTTTCCACTGAGAAAATCAATGTAAATGTTACGTAAATACATGAGGACAAATGTAATCAGATGATTTCATTAACAGGAGCTGACAGGTATCTACAAGATAAACTACGACTGGTCGCTTAACAGATCCAACGGTTTCCCAGTGTTTGCTACTGTCATTGAAGCAAACTACATCTCCAAGCAAGACGACAAGATGGCAGTCACAAGCTTGACAGATGAAGACGTTAAAGCAATCATGGACTTGTCTAAAGACGAGAGAGTTGGCGAAAGGGTAAGAGAGATTACGATATGCAATAATACTTTTGATACATGTATTTATGTTTCACTTGTTGTGTGTAAAAGCCTATGAGCAAGACTGAGCAAAGTTGCATCTTGAGCATGTCACTGCACTTGCAATAAAGCTGAAGTTAAAATTGACTTTTAATCTTGTACATGGCATGCCCTAACAGATTATAGCAAGCATGGGACCATCCATATATGGTCACAGCGATATGAAGAGAGCCATAGCTTTGGCCTTATTTGGTGGTGTGCCAAAGGATCCAGGTATATTGATGTGCTTAATTGTTAATACCAGCTCATTGTCATGGCAATTGACATCATTAATGTGGAAGTTATAATGGTGTAGTGTTACTCCGATGGTGGTGGTGATGACAATCGCGCTGAAGTTTATGGACTGATACGCCATAATTTATTGTTAGTCGAGCGTTTTTAACATGAGCCTCTGGCTCGGGAGATTGGGTAACCACTCCCTACGTTATCGACATTAAATTAATTATTATTATTATTATTATTATTATGATGATGATGATGATGATGATGATGACAGCAACAACAACAATTATGATAGTAGTGATGATAATTATGGTGATACTGCTAATGTATAGAGTCGTTTTCATATGAGTGGGAAACCTACGATACCGTGACACTCAAATGGCTTCCTTTCTGAACCAATCAAAAAGCATGCAGATGCATCTCGTCCAATGAAACTCTTTCAGTATGGCTCACCACGGTACCATAACTTTTCCACATAACAAAAATGGATCTATGTCTGGGTAGAATCATGCAACCAGCAAAAATTAGCCACAAGGAATTGTGCACTTAAGAAATCACTGACCTCATTACATGTTCTCTCCAGGTGGCAAACACAAACTTCGTGGAGATCTCAATGTCCTGATGTGTGGTGACCCTGGAACTGCCAAGTCGCAGTTCTTGAAATACGTTGAAAAGACAGCACAGCGAGTAGTCTACACCACAGGGCAGGGTGCATCAGCTGTTGGCTTGACCGCATATGTACAGAGACATCCTGTTACCAAGGAATGGACTCTAGAGGCTGGTGCTTTAGTGTTGGCAGATAAAGGGACATGTTTGATAGATGAGTTTGATAAGGTACAGTGATCATAATCTAAATTCTCCTCTTGGCTCTTTGAATTGTGAAGGAGAATTTGTATTTTGATCACAGGTCACTTACATGTACACTGTTCTTGCAGTGGCCTCTTATAAATAGATGAGTTTGATAAGATACAGTCTTTGTTCACACTAGGTTCCCTAAGCAGCTTAGACCTTGACCTAAGCAGCTTGACTAGTGTGGACACTTTTTAGACCGTTTTTCCAAGCTGCTTAGCAGGGCTTTGATTTTGCTGAAATTCAGCGTTCACACTAGGATTTTTTGATAATCCTACGCAACTTGAAAACATGGTTTTAAGAGGGTGCAGCTCCCTAATCCTGTCATTCTTGACAGTTTTTTGTTTGTTTATGTCAATCATACCAGAATCTTGGGTCGTTAATAATGGTTCATGTTTCATTTCAATTTGAGCGCCAAATCAAAACTATATATTATAGTCTTGTCTATCATTTGTTCTGCCTTTACAAACTGATATGACCGGCAAGGAGAGAGACCATACACTTGACGAAGCAGCGAAGTACGTTACTTGTACTAGTATACAGTGTAGCGTTGACAGATAACTTACAGTGATACTCGCTTTTTTTACGCTTGAAATATATATAGTCTGAACACCAACAATTATCAAGCAGCTTGGTGTTGGAAGTTGATGACAGATTAGAAACATTAAAAATGGCCCAAGCAGCTTGAAAATGGGCTAGTGTGAACACAGCCACAGTGCTGTAGAAAGTGATCATAATCTAAATTCTCCTCTTTGAATTCTGGAAGAGAATTTGGATTTTGATCAATCACAAGTCACTGTACATTGTACATGTACACTGTTCTACACTGGACCTTGCACTTGTGAGTTTTCAAAGGTAGTCAAAGTTTATTGTAAGCCACAAGTGTCTAAGCAGCAGTAAAGTTATTGGGGGAATTGTAATGAGCTTCACTTCAAACATTTTAGGAAACTGAAAGTAAAGTCAATTATTTCAAACCCACAATAAACTGTAGCTGTACGTATTGTCTTCCAGATGAATGATGCGGACAGAACAAGTATCCACGAAGCAATGGAACAACAGAGTATATCTATCTCCAAAGCTGGCATTGTAACATCATTACAGGTACACCTTCCTGCATTGTGAACACTATTTCCAGCAGAAAAAGGAGTTGCGGAGAGATAACTAAGAATCGTCCGAAGAGACCCTTGCTTAGCCTTTGTCCATTTTTGTACAGTACACTCGCCTTTCATTGTGAATACTATTTCCACCAGAGAAAACTAATTGCAAAATAAATAATTGTATTTGTACAGAAATGTTGATTATCTATTTTGTTTTACACTTACTACAGGCACGTTGCAGTATTCTTGCTGCTGCAAACCCTATTGGTGGTCGATATGACCCTTCTTTGACCTTTGCAGAGAACGTAAGTTGCTGTTTATCTGGAGATTTGATGTACACGTTAGATGGAGACATGGAGGCAGCATGTATGTACATGGAGGCAGCATGTATGTACATGGAGGCAGCATGCATGTACATGGAGGCAGCATGCATGTACATGGAGGCAGCATGCATGTACATGGAGGCAGCATGCATGTACATGGAGGCAGCATGCATGTACATGGAGGCAGCATGCATGTACATGGAGGCAGCATGCATGTACATGGAGGCAGCATGCATGTACATGGAGGCAGCATGCATGTACATGGAGGCAGCATGCATGTACATGGAGGCAGCATGTAGGTACATGGAGGCAGCATGTAGGTACATGGAGGCAGCATGCATGTACATGGAGGCAGCATGTAAGTACATGGAGGCAGCATGTATGTACATGGAGGCAGCATGTATATACATGGAGGCAGCATGGTCGAGTGGTCAGAGCGTCGGTCTCAGAATCCGGTGACCCCGAGTTCGAGTCCTGCTCTGTCCACTAGCTGAGACTGTATTTGTTCCGGGCAATCCCTAGTTCAAATTCAATTTCTCGACCATGCTTGTAAATAGCCAACTGGTTCGCCTCCTTGCCAGTTGGGTTTCTTAAAAAACAATTTATGTTCTAAGATGCATTTCATTTCAGTTTCATTTCAGCACATTTGAAAACGTCATGTTGAATTTGCGCTATATAAATAAATGTTATTCGTAATAGATATAATATGATCGGACGCGAATATTGTATCTGACTTATCGAATCCAACGACGTATAAGTGGATGTTTTTTTACTGTAATTTGGATGATAGGAAACAGTTTGGCCAAGAAAATCGAAGTTAAAGTTGAATGCAAATGAGGACGATTCTGTTTCCGATTTACAAATGTCTGCTACGCTTATGATTTCTATTGTATTTCCCTCATTAATTATTCATGAATTTGATAATATTCTATATTCTACACGTTCAAATGTACATTGTACTAAGGATAATAAAGCTTTATTCATATTTGGCTTATTTGGAATTTATATGTTTGTTTTCAACAGGTTGATTTGACGGAGCCCATTCTGTCTCGTTTTGACATCCTTTGTGTTGTAAGAGATCAGGTGGATGCAATCCAGGTGAGCACAGATACACGGTGTACGCATGCATACACATGTACATGTACCATGGTTCTCAGTACAAGCTTGATTGATGGAATTCTATCTGTCAAGATGATTTAATGAATGCAATGGAGTATTTTGATTCTTTTATTTGTAGTCTGTGTTGTCTTTTTCAGCTGATGAACATTTCTTTTGCAGGATGAGTTGTTGGCTCGTTTTGTGGTGAACAGCCATGTTAAACACCACCCAAACAACCAGGCAGAACCTGGTGATGATGATATGCAGGTAAAATACACAGATAGATACACAGACAAGCAAACAAACAAACAGACAAACAAACAAATAATCAAACAAACAAAACACAGACAAACTAACAAACAGACAAGCAAACAAACAAACAGACAAACAAACAAATAGTCAAACAAACAAAACACAGACAAACTAACAAACAGACAAGCAAACAAACAGTCAAACAAACAAATACACAGACAAGCAAACAAACAAATACACAGACAAGCAAATAAACAAACAGACAGACAAACAAACAAATACACAGACAAGCAAACAAACAAATACACAGACAAACTAACAAACAGACAAGCAAACAAACAAACAGACAAACAAACAAATAGTCAAACAAACAGACAAACAAACAGTCAAACAAACAAACAAATACACAGACAAGCAAAGAAACAAACAGCAAACAAGCTATCCATCCAACAAACAAGCAACATATATAAGTTATATGTACAGCGTATGTTTACCAAATATTTCAACAGTTTCATTGCTTGTTTTAGGAAGAAGAAGAAATAGACAAAGACCAGATTCCTCAAGACTTACTAAAGAAGTACATCATCTATGCAAAGGAGCGTGTCCATCCAAAGCTACACAACATGGATCAAGATAAAGTGGCCAAAATGTTTGCTGATCTCAGGAAAGAATCGATGGTAAGAGTGAGAACTAGAAGTATGAGAACTTTGTTGCATGTTGGCCAGCATTTTACTTAATGAAGACTACTGCTGCCCCTGTAGTTGCTCATGTTGCTGCTGATGGGGGTGGTGGTGGCACTGCTGCTGCTGTTGCTTGTAGTGGCAGGGCTTAGAGCTGATGACAATGATTATCCGTGATGATGATGATAGAGGTATTGGAGATAATGAGGATAGTGACTGATGATGTTGGTCGTGGCAATGCTGCTCCTGCTGTTGCTGGTAGTGGCACAGCTTAGAGCTGATGACGATGATGACAATTGTGATGATGATGACAATGATGATAGTGGAAATGGAGATAAAGTGTGACAATGACTGATGATGTCATTGGTAGAAGTGTTGCTGCTGATGATAGTGAAGACTGACGATGCTGAAGACTGTGATGATGTAAACGAGTCCTCGGCTCATTGTATAAGCTCACAACAACAACAACAACAACAACAACAACATGATGATGACAGTCGTGACATAAACAAGAATAGTTTCACCAGAATTAATAATAAGTGAAACAACGCTCACTTATCAATATCTAACAAACTGAATTCCTTGACTCTTCAGGCAACAGGATCCATTCCTATAACTGTACGTCATATCGAGTCCATGATTCGCATGGCGGAATCTCACGCAAAGATGCACCTGCGAGAATATGTCATGGAGGAAGATGTCAACATGGCTATTAGAGTCATGCTGGAGAGCTTTATTGACACACAGAAGTTCTCCGTTATGAGGAGTATGAAGAAGGTGAGTCTTATTAATACTTAGTGAAGAAGAGAGAAAGAAAGAAAGGGATAAAGAAAGAAAGGATTAAAAAAAAGAATGGAGGAAGTAAGAGATAACGAAAGAGAGAGAGAAAGAAAGAAAACAGAAGGAAGGAAAGAAAAAAGGAAGGAAAGAAAGGAATGAAGGGAGAAAGAATGGAAGGAATAAAGGAAGGAAGAAAGAAATTGGTTGTATCTGACCTGTGACAGTCTAATAACAGATGAGTTGCTATTATTTTTCTTTTTCCTTGTTTGTGCTCTTATTTGTTTGTTTTTGTTTTGGCTCTTTGATTGTCCTTTTTTTCGTGGTTGTTCATACGATTGGTTTCTGCACACTTTTGCCGGAATGTTTTTCCACGTTTGTTTGTTCGTTCGTAGCTTTGTTTGTTCGTTCGTAGCTTTGTTTCTTCGTTCGTAGCTTTGTTTCTTCGTTCGTAGCTTTGTTTGTTCGTTCGTAGCATTGTTTGTTCGTTCGTAGCTTTGTTTGTTCGTTCGTAGCTTTGTTTGTCTGTGTTTTCAAAGTGCTCTCATCTATTTCAGGCCTTTTCACACTACTTGGCCTTTAGACGTGATAACAACGAGTTGCTTCTCTTCGTGCTCAAGCAGTTGGTCAAGGAACAGATATCGTATTACCGAAGTAGATACCGAACTGAACCCGACGTCGTCGAGATACAAGAAGACGAGTTCATTGACAGAGTAAGTTGCCCATCTTCTTTAATTTGTTTTCATCGCTTGCGTCATCACGTCTTATCTGTGCAAACGCGTCGTTTTTGGCGGGAAACCTTGAAATGGCTGTAATATCTCTCTTAGGAAGCCAATTACTTTTCTGAGGGATTAGAAACTCAGAAGTTAATTCTTTATGCTGTTTTTCACTCACAACGCAAGCATAAGAACAGGCCCGACGCAAAAGGATAAGCAAAAGAAAGAGAATTGGTTTAAAACTTTTCTCATTTCGTTTCCAGGCAAGACAAATCAACATCATCAATCTGGCTTCTTTCTACGACAGCACAATGTTCGCATCCAACCGATTTTCACACGACAAGAAGAGAAAGCTTATTTTCCAAAGGCTCTAAGAACCACACAAGACTGGGGATTTTGCTGTGTGGAAACAATTTCTCATCGTACATATAACTGACGCGGTTTAGAGAGAAAGACTTTGACACTTTATATTGTCAATTGAACAAATATACAACAAAAAATAACGCCGTAAAGTTGGTCTTTCAATCTTTGGACTTCGCGCTGTATCGCTGTATTTCCTTTGGTACTTAAACAACCCCACCGAAAACCTACCGAAAACCCACGAAAACCTACCGAAAAAGAGCTAAAGTGCGAGTCGTAAGTTAAATTCTTTCGACAGATTCAAAATGTGGCTCGAACTGCAACTTTTCTCGTCGGAGTTTTGCGGAGTTTGAAGTCGCAGTGCATATAAAACTACCTTTGTAATATAGTATTTATATTTGTGTATCTGTAATGTTGGTGAATGTCTGATTCAAATAAAATATTAAACTTCTCAGCGAACTCGAAACTATGAACGAATTAACCCTTGGGGGAGGGGTTGGGGAAGATGGAATGGGTCTTGGGGGAGGGGTTGGGGAAGATGAAATGGGATGGGATTAGATAACTCGATACGTCTGATCTACACGTGTAATAAAGTGAAACAGCACATTCTGTTGCAGATAGGGAAATAAAGTCCGTGATGCCTGCCATTGCAGAAACAACAAAAAACTGGTTTGGTCGGCTTGTCTTACATACATACATATCTTTATTTGATAAAGCAGCTTCTTTATTGATTTAGGCTGCTATATACGTCATATACTTGTTTTTCGTGAATATGTACTAGTAGTGATGGTTTCAACTTGTTTGCAAAGCAAGGATGCCTGTTTTAAAAACGCGCGACTGTCACGTGGCTATGGGGACTGAAATATACGCACTGGGGTCACGTGACCTATTGTGCAGAAATAGGCTAAAACTACTTCTGTATGACGATGGAAATAGGTTTTTAGGTTCACTTAACCTATTAAAATACCTTTATTAACTAATAGAGCGTCTAGGTGCATTACTTTAACCACGCCCTGTTATTTAACATCACCAGAGGTTAACATATGTGCTTCATGATACATTGAGGCGAATACACTATCAGGTTGATTAATAAGACTGATAGGTTCACCAAATTCTACAACTTTTCCATCATCGATAACTACTATTCTATCGTGGTCAAGAACTGTGTCTAACCGATGTGCTATTGCTAACACAGTTTGATCTTCTAGCTTGTATCGTATGGTATCTTGAATGAGCTTATCTGTCGTGTAGTCGACATTCGCTGTAGCTTCGTCCAATTAATACAACAATCTTTTTCTTCTGTAGTAGTACTCGGGCTAAACAGAAAAGTTGTCTTTGGCCTACGCTGAAGTTGTTCCCTTCCTCGCTGACAGTACACTCGAGACCTTCTGGGAGTAATTCCACCAACGATTTTAGCTGTACTTGTTCGAGCACATCCCAGAGGTCACTTGTAGAGTATTTACCCGAGGGATCCAGATTAAACCTTAGATTTCCTTTAAATAGAAACGGGTCTTGTGGGATACAGCCAACAGCACTTCGACTATCCTGAACGTTAAGGTTTTCAAGAACCACGTCACTAATGGTGATAGACCCAGAAGTGGACTGGGGAAGACGAAAGAGCTGGCAGCCATGATGGATGATTTTCCAGCTTCTGTTCGCCCTACAATTCCGATCTTTTCTCCACTATTAATCACCATGTTAATACCCTTCAACGCCTTCGCTCCACCTGGATAGTATATAAGCGTTACATCGTTAAATGACAGGGACCCATTGTTCGGCCATCCTGGAGGCAAATGTGACTGGAATTCGTAGCCAGGTTCCGTATCGAGCTGAGTGTAATGTATGATTCTCTCGACGTATATTTTCGGTATTTGCAGCGCTTATTGCAAGATAATCTTATTGCAAGATAATAAACTATGGTAAAATGTACAGCATAGAAAATGAGAATACCCACTGAGGCTGAAATACAAAAGAACTAGTTAGCCTAGATGTCACATCAGAGACGGTATTGCGCGCGTTTTTCCGTACGTTTACGTTCAACAGAATTTAGTGACAATATGACAATATACTCTGTTGAACGTTAAACGCAAGCGATTCCGTGCGTATGTAATAAGTATCTCGCGCCCTCTGTTGCAGGGCAACTTGCTCACAACTGTTGTAACCAAGTTGCATGCGACAGTTGTAGGCAAAAGTTGTGCCGTGCGTCTAATTCGGCCTTAACGTTAACTAGTATTGTAAAACGTACAGCAGCCATGTTTCTCTGTACACAGGCGCGGATCCAGTAAAAAGTATCAGTAATATAGCTCTCTTGAATGTTTAATTTATTCAGTACAAACTTGTTTAGAGGTACAAAAACGGCCGGTTCGGAAAACGGTCACATTTTTTTTTTGATCCGCGCCTGTTACAGTAGATTGATCAGTGCGCTTGGCAGTCATAACATAGCTCAGCATATACATCACTCTACAACGTACTTTCAAAACTCTATTGTTGTAAAACAAGTTTTGCTTGTCGTATCGCTTCACCTTTCCGCTATTTGACTTACCGCTGTCTTTGGATGTCAATAGAGCAACAACAGCAATTAATAACAACGCGGTTGAACACTGACGACGCCAAATTCGCATGAAACGCTATCCACAGTTCGCACGCTTCGACTAGTATAAATGTTCTGTTCACAACGTCCTGGTGTCCTGTGGAAATCAAAATAGATCGACAAGTAAGTCTAAATAGAAAATGCTAGGCAGCGTGCTTTATTATCGAGTAATCGAGTTTTATAATATACACTGCATGTAACATCCTATAAGAACGCGCGATTTCATTGGATGCTAGGCGTGCACCATTTTTTATAGTGCATGCCATAGCAACCATGTTAGGTACGCCTCGTGCTTCTCGCCTCAGTCGGCTTCTTTCTATACCCAAGTGCTTCTATTAGTTAACAAAGGACAAGAAAGACAGTGTATACCTGTGCATGATTCTAATATGTTCCTTGTTTGCACTGAATGCTCTGATGACGTCTGCTCCTCTGAACGTTTGGACAAAATGTTCATACAACGGACTTCCACTGAGGGCATTTAGTCTTTGGATTTCTCTCGATGCCTTCAAGTAGTATTTTCCTAGTAACAAGATGTACACTACCACAGGCAAACATGCAATAATCATATGGGACTATAAATAGAGACACTGACAAGAATAAATATAATTGTGATGACAAGAATCACAAGTTGCACAACCAAATCAACGAGCTCATCATCCATCAATGCAGTGTCCTTTGCGAACCTATTCACTATTCGTACAGCTGGATTGGTATCGAAGTTACAAATCAAATTTAAAAATATATATATATATATACTGGCTATTTCTGAAAAGGTTTATCGAAACAGACCATGCAGCACCTCTTTTAAGAATCAGTTAGTTACGTAGCTAGTCTCTGCAAAGCTGGATGAAACTGTATTTTACACCAGTTATCGCGGAGTTGAATCATATGCTCTTGCTTGAATGCAGTTTTGAAAAATTGTTCTGTATATGTGTTTAAGTTATTTATATGTCATAGAGTAATTTGTCGCTTGGTAAAGTATATGTGTTGTTGTGATATCGATTGATACAATT
Source organism: Actinostola sp. cb2023 (assembly GCA_033675265.1). Classification (NCBI taxonomy): domain Eukaryota; kingdom Metazoa; phylum Cnidaria; class Anthozoa; order Actiniaria; family Actinostolidae; genus Actinostola; species Actinostola sp. cb2023. The sequence goes on along the minus strand of JAUJYZ010000794.1, from coordinate 46,743 downwards.
ATAATCTGTTGAGTCAGTGGAAATATGTTCCGGCCATACGTTTGTAGTGTGTCATATTTTAGATCGTTGGCTCGCCGCACATGGAGCATAAAGAAACACAAAATCTCTGGGAAACCTACTGACCTGTTTGAGTATGCAATCGAGAAAATCAGTCGAGATTTGCAGCTATACACTAAAACGACTGACAGCCCGGCGTTGTAAGTAAGCGGTACCGGAACGTTAACCGAACCGCCAAAACATGCATGATTCAAAAGACGTACGTGACGCCGGGGAACAGCGTCAGGATTACCTATTATCATCATTTACTTTTACTTTTAATAATAATATTTAATGCTTATATTGCGCATTTTAACATTTGAATATGATCAAATGCGCACTACACAACACTAGAAATAATTATGTACAACTGATGATAAAAGGTCTTCAGGCCTTACTAACGTTACCAAAACTACCCCCCCCCCCCCCCTAAACTAGATTATCAATATAATATGCTCATTAGGGGCGGACCATTTGATTTTTGATGGGGGGTGGGGGCGATTTAAAGTATGGTCGATATTTTTTTTTCACCTTTTCATGTTGCACGATATTTTTTCACTGCCTTAGGCCCTTGTACGATATTTTTTTGAACCAAATTTATTTTTGTTTGCCAATATCTATTCAGTTGCCAAATTGAAAATATTGAAAATTGTATAATAAATTACCTTTGTTATTTAATTTAATTATTTGTACAGTTCTACTTACATCATGATTTATTAAATTTACATGCCATCAATCAATGAATGGTGAAATTTCCACTGAAACAAAAAAATCCTAGGGAGTATAAGCTATTATAATATAAACTATGTGTACCTCCCAAGAACGCGCGATTTGATTGATTGTTGAGCGTGCATTGTTATGTTATAGAAGTACGGAGCAGCGAAAACAAAGCAGAAAACCTGTTTAAAACTAGTTTTATATTATAAAGCGAATAGAAGATGACTCTCCTTGCTTAGTATACAAAAATAATGCACTTCTGAGGTCTTGAAAGCTGCTGAATGCACTCGCGTTCCGCTCGTGCATCCACTACCTGCAGTTTCAAGACCTCAGCGTGCATTAATTTTGTATAGAAGCACGGAGAGTCATTTTTTTTAAGTTAAATATATAATTATCAAGTATTCAATGCTCGGGTTGCACTACTTTTCAGAGGCATAGCATGCTTTTTTTCTAATGCACGCACAGAGAAACCAGTGCCGAAACCGTGCGCTTCTAGGGGGGTAAGGGGGCATACTCCCCCTGGAAATTTTGAAATCTAGAGCCTTGGAAATACCATTTTCTTCGTTTTCTAGCGGATTTTCTTGCTACACAAATATATATAGTAAAATGCTGATCACTCAGTTTTTTTTGTAGTTTATTTTGTTTGAGAGACTGTTCACTGGGGCTGCTTCTAACTACAATAATATTATACATATACACACTCCCTGAAGTGCCATTTCCCGGATTTCATAATTTCAAAGCTAGTCAGCTCTTACTCCCGATTTTGTCTTAGATTTCATTTTTTTAAATATATATATTTTAATTATTTTAAATTGTACGCACGTGTGTATACGTGCATAATGCACGCTACGCCCCTTGGGCTACAATGGTAGGTTTTGAATTTGAAATTCAAGACCTGTCCCGTGCAGAGTACACAGGTATAACACTCAAATTTAGGTCTACCAAATTTAAAAAAAGCTGAAGTTGGTGTCACAATAATGCACGATATTTTTTTTGATGCATTTGTTCTTGCACGATATTTTTTTAAAGGTGGAAGTGCTTGCTCGATATTTATTTTGGGATTTAACCCCCACCCCCATCAACGATCAAATGGTCCGCCCCTTATTATGAATAAAAATATAAAAATACTCTAATGAATAAGACAGTTCAGAGTTTAAGAATAAGGTTCAGTGCGCATGCGATTTTATCCCGATTATATCACCTTCTTTTGTTATTTAAAAATAACACAAACGTTAACAAAAGAAGGTGATATAATCGGGATAAAATCGCATGCGCACTGAACCTTATTCTTAAACTCTGAACTGGCTTATTAATCTAGACTATAGGCCTCTTACTAACTTACCAAAACTATCCCCCCTAAACTAGATTTTCAGTGTAATATATGCTCGACCATTATTATGACTAAAAATATAAAAATACTCTAATGAATTAATCTATACTAAGTTAAGGCATAGTAGTAGAGGGGACTGGTTGGGAAACCTTTTGTTATATGTTTTTGTTCGTTTTTTTCAACCGTGACCGTGCACAAATCTTTTGTTTTGTCATTGTTTTGCCTTTTTAAGGAGATTTTTTACGAACGCGCGTATTGAGCGCCAAAAACCAATAGCATGGAGAATACGTTTTGTACAAGGCTAAAACTGCTTTAGCAAAGAGTTCAAGGTATTTGTGATGGTTTTTGAACGGTAAAAGTGAAATTAGAGTGTTAATCCAAAGTGAAAATTTGATTTGAAAACTGTCCACATGGGCTAGCTCTGTATATTTACTGTTGTTGCTGATGTTTCCCCCTGAATTACCTCAAATTTGAAACAAAAAGTAGGAAAATGGCTTTGTACAACGCTAAAACAACTTTAGGCAGACAATTTACTTTGTTTTAATAGTTTGTGCTTAGTTAAAATAAAATTAGAGTGTTAATCCAAAGTGAAAATCGAAATTCAAACTGTCCAAAAGGGCTGGTTTTTGGCGCTTTTGGCGGATATTACGCGATGTTGAAATAAATAACCTCTTAATTTGCTATGGTTGAGCAACTGAACCCAAACGTTTCCTTTGGCTGATTGTGCGATATATTCCTATTCAAAATTAAATATATTACAATATTTAAATAAATAACTCAATAGAGAACATTTGGGTTCATTCATTTAGCCATTTTCTAATGAATTTGAACAAACATTGTGCACGGTCACGACCCGTTCAACATCATAATGACATTATAGGACTAGAACAAAGAAATTTAACAAAAGGCTTCCTAAGACGTAGCCTCCTTTCAGTATATGCAGATGTTCTTAGGGAAGCGTTGCGTGACGTCCCTAAGAACGTCTGCGTATGAGGCTATACTTACTGCTGGTTTGCAATCAATCCCTGGAGATTTAAAATACAAAAGACGCAGCGGTCATGTTGGTTGAACTAAACAAGAGAAGCTAATGAGGAACCAACATGGCCGCCATGACGTCACGTGAAAACCAGCAATAGGCCGGGGCTCTTTTTATTTTATTTTATTTTTCTAGTTCTGTAATTGTTTTTCTCTAACATGTCCATTGTTCCATTGCTTATAACCGGGGGGGCTTATAAAAGGGAGGAAAAAAACGTCTGAAATCCGTTCTATTAAAAAACAATGTTTATAATCGTGACCATTTTAGTTAAACAGTGTTCATGCAACAATAACTGTTAACGTTTTTAAACGTGAATATGCTCAGAATAAAAACAATAATTTGAGCGGATTTTCAAGCAATGAGCTACCGTATACTGCTGGACTCCATCAGTCTCGTTTGCTAATGTACATCTAATTGCCTGATTATTGTTTCCTGTATGTGGTACCCCGTATAGGGAGGAGTAAATAAAGGGGGCTTATAACCAGGGGGGCTTATAACCGGTAGGAAATTTCTGCTAGCAGACAGGTGGGCTTATAATCGGGGGGGCTTATAACCGGGAGGAAATTTCTGCTAGCAGACAGGTTGGCTTATAATCGGGGAGGGGGCTTATAACCGGGGGGTGGGGGGGGGGGGGGGGGGGGGGGGGGGGGGGTTTATAACCGGAATTCTACGGTATGTCGTGATGTCAGCCGCAAATGTCTGGGAATAGCAAAGGACTATGGGTAATGTAGTGGTGAGCCTCGTTGTGATGATACCGTGCACGCCAGTTGGTCGCCATGTTGAATGAATCATTAGCAGAAGGGAAAAAAAAAACTACCGTTTTTTGAAATGCTTTAACAACCTTCTGTTGGCCCTACTGGAACTCAAAACTATTCCTTTGAAAAGCTAAGTTTCTCTTCTGTTGAAAGACGGCCGGGTATTTCACAGGGTTTCAGGAGAACGTACTTTGAAGGGTCCGTCTAGCGGTGTACGTTGATCTTTCGCCATTACACTCTTGTGCTGTTTTACTCCCAAGAAAAACTATTTCTACTGCTATCCGGCCAGGGATTTTCACCAGAATGCACCATTACTTAACAATAAAGACATCAAGTAAGGTTTCAAGAGTCTGTTGAAGATGAAAATCGACAGGAGCAAGATAAGAAAAAGCCATTCGCAGCCAGTAAGTAACCTTCACGGCTGGCATTGGTACTTGTAAAGCTTCAAAATTCATAAAACCAGGAATTTTAGAAATTCCCTCTATGATAGCGAAGTACACCACAGGCTAGCCATTCGTCCTAGGCAGTATTTAATACGCGTTGTAACGTTAAATTTATTTATTTTCTTGCCTAAGGCACCGGAATGCGAACGGTTAATACAGAGGCTGACTGAAGCCAAAGATGGAGACTTGGTGAACATCTTAAAATCAGTGGACACGTGGTTTTATGGAAAGGTATGTTGTACCATTCTAGGTCTTTATTACACAGGATGTACTCTGAACAATAGCAGTAAAAGTGTTTAAGATCTCTTTAGTTTTCTCTTCATCGTGAGGTATTTATTTCTTGGTCGAATAACACATTGCGTCATTGATAAAAGTACATTTGTACTTAGGATTTGTTGAGGATATTGAAGTTATATTTATACAACGTTGACAAAGTGTTTTAATACTGATCTGATCAAACAATGGTGCAGGACTTTAAGTGCCATCGATGTGGACTATTTTATCAGGTCTATAAACTGTAGTACACTGGTTTTTCACACTTCAATGCATTGATTAATGTAACTACAAACTGTACTAAATGCACTACGTACAGCACACTACATTACTACTCTATGCAAAGTTATCTTCACTACCCTGGACTACAGTACACATCATCTGTACATATGTGTATGGTAGCTTCAAACCATCTACATGAAAGAGGTGATGGGAGAAGCACAATGCCATTCATCAAAACCCCTCATTTTTTATAATATTTATGATCAATAATATTGTAATGAAGTAAATCACACTGCAGAGTAAGCCAAAGATAAAGCTCACTCCTCATTCCAGAGACTTAGGCCAATCAGATGACCTGTTATATCTTAACGCATACTGGATGTGTGCCCATGCCGCTCTCACAAAGCACAAACCTCAGCTACTCAAATTATGAGTTATTTTATGATTGTCCTTTGTTAAGGACTAAAATAGAGAGATAAATTTCCACTACTTGGAAACCAGTATTGTTGTATTGCTGTATTTGTAACCCCACTTAAAATAAAGATTATTATTATTATTATTATTACTTTCTCAATGTAACATCCATTGCTAACAGACCGTACATATAGCTAATTGCATAATCGTTGTCGGGTTGAAAATCATAAATCATAGAAGCTGAGACCGCAAGGATGGATGGGAAATCAGTTCAATGTTCAATGTTCTCGTAGTTTTGAAGGTATATGAGCTATTTAACTAAGATCCTACAAGTCTGGATAAAAAGGTCGATCATTTGACGGTGTTATTTGAGAGTTTTAATTTCCCAGAAATCCTTGTGGTCATAGCTTTCATGATTTTCAACCCGACAACGATTATGCAATTAGCTATATATGTTCCAAAAATGTGCTTAGATGCTAAGCATAAAATCAATTTACAAGATAAGTACATTGAGATTAGAAGTAACTAGACGCTCTTCTAGCGTGAAGTCGGGCTTCTAAAAATGAAATGTAGCCTATTTGAACTAAATATAGATATCTTATAGTGCGATTAAAACAGTGTTTGGTTGATCGTCGTTGCGTGACTTGAGCTCGATAGAACATGCTTTCCTTGCAATTTCAGTACTGCGATTTCACAAACTCATCGAATCATGAATGACAATGACATAGTTTATTTGTTACCATAAATATATCCATACAAATACCATATACATAAACTAGACACATCGCAGAGTGATTAAACAATGTTTGGATGAAGTGTAAATATGGGTTTACCTCGACGGTTATCGGTCGGCTGAAAACCTTACAACTGTTCTCTTCACCGGCTGCGTGTATCAACTCCGATTCGTTTTAAGTTCTAAAGATCTCTAAACCCTTTGCAGTACTAGTACTGGATTGATAAATCCATATCTCTATCCCATCTCTATGAACTAGACATCACAGCGTGATCCAATATGGTGACTTGAACAATCATGCACAATATTTCCTGCCGATTCTGGGCATTCAAATCTGTGATTTACTTATAACAATTTCAAAACTCAGCCAAATAAAGATCGATCAGTGTTATAAACTTACCACAACACACAATTACAGCGGTACAAAGTATAGAAGACATTGTGACTTCGTTTAGATTTCAATCGTGTCAGAAATGTGCGATACTCGTGTGCGATATTGATAGCATATTTATCTTCTAACTTGTGGCATTTTGCTTTGATCCCCATTATTTCATCATTTAACTCAACATGTGAAGTCATTTGAGCGATATTTGAGTTGTTTTGAGCAATATTTGTTTGTCTCATGTTGATCAGAGCCTTCGGTAATTAACCGAGCGGCCGGCACAGGGCGCATGTGCTGTAGAACCCAGTTGGCGATTTGAAGCCAAAGACGAAGAATACCGAATCTCATTTTTAGAGTCGGGCCTTCCACAGGAAGCCCGACTAATAAGCACTACACCTAGTTTGATCTCTGAAAAATTCATCTCACATTTTCTCCTGTAAGTTATGCAATTAGAAGCTGCTAAGCATTTTGTGAGCACTAGTTAAGTTATCCAATTCGCTGAGGGTGCAAATGGTATTACGTTTAAGACCAATGGGAATTAATGATTTTTTCTTTGGAAGAAAATTGCTCAAGGGCAAATTCAAAATACCATATATAAATTATATACATTGTATATACATTTACATGTAGCAGTAAGCTTTCCATCTTTAGACCAAAAGGTTTTATCCTACTATCAGTTCATCTAATTTATTAACTCTTCATGTACAATGTACATTATAATCAACTTGTGGGTTCCATAGACAAATCTCCCTCAACATTTTACATGTGGTTTTAATTGAATGATTTTCTTGTCAGGATTGTTTCACATGCATGTATTTTCTGTTGAAAAGTGCCATGAGTACAATTCATTCAGTTATTATTGCAGTATTCTTCAAATCAATAACATTGATAATATCAATAAGGCCACAGACAGCTTTAATCGTTTTTGCAAGTCACTTACAAATGTACTTACTTATTACTCTAGTTCAAATTGAGATACAGTTTGCCCCTGGCTTATAATTATTATTTTCTGTTAGTGATATGCACTTAAAATAAAAAGCTTTATTTAAAAGTGTTGGCTGCATCGTATTTGATATTAAAGTGACTCAGACGTACAAATTTATATGACAAAGCTTCTGTTTTTCTAAAGACCTTTTATTTTAATTATGGTGCCATGTACATGTACATACATGTATAATGGTTCATGTTTTCTCACCGTGGTATACATATTAAAATGCATCATGATGCATTTTAATTTTTTATGGGTTGTGCATATTGTGCATTACAGTAATTTAAAAAAATGTTGTTGCCATAAAAGCAACAAGTGATGAGCCAAGACTGCAGAGGACATAGTTCATATATCGGCGTAATAGCTGTACTTAATGGCCAACACCGCCAACACTAATGTCAAGGAAGTCAGTGGCATCAATGAACATGTATATTTGCACGTCCTCTGTGGTGATTGCTTGTTCTGTTTGACAACATTTTTTGTTGTATATTGTTAATATTTCCTCACCATGGTACACAATTTAAACATCTAGGTGCAAACGGTCATGGGTAATAATATTAATTTATGTCCATTTTTTGATTGATCAATGGTTCTAGTGTGATCTTGGTCACTGGGCTGATGTATTGGACAGATTTGATGACATTCTTGCCAGTGTAGGGAAGCCAGTCAATGGTAGTGCATGGATACTCACCTATGATAAACTGGATGTGTTGGAGGGACCTGAAGTTGCTGTAAGTAGATGAAATTGTGGGATTTATGGGACTTTAATGTGTACTGATTCATTAATGTTTGACAATGCAATGCAACTAAAATGCGTGTGTAGCCTTTCTTGGAGGGAAGGGAAGGGTGAAACGGGAAGGAGGTGGAGTACAAATGATGTTCATCAGGTGAATACTAAATTCATAACCCTAACCCTACCCACTATGGGCTGGCTACATAGGCTATAGACTTGCACTCAGTTGAACATAAAAATTGCTGTAAAATCTGTCTTTTAATCAGGCTGTACGACATCGACGTCTACTTAATGTGCAAAGGTTTCAAAAACACTGGAAAAACCATTGTTTACATCATTGTATGTATGATTATGACTTAGTAAACTTACATGTAGTGTTTACCAATGATTTCACAGGCTGAGAAGCGAGAGCTTGTTAATCAAGTACTAAGGTTTACAGCACTACTGATTGAACATGCATACTCTAGACCTGCATATAACTCAGCTGAGGTAGGATGTCATAACTGTACCACTGTTGTCCATATAGAGTGTTTTTTATGAGTGGGAAACCTACGGTACCATGACACTGAAATGGCTTCCTTTCTGAACCAATCAAAAAGCGTGCAGATACATCTTATTATTATCTCTTCCAATCAAACTCTTTCAATATGGCACCACATGGTACCATAACTTTCTCACTCATACGAAAATGACTATCTTTTTTTACAGAACCACCCACACAGATTATGCTATGTATTTAACCATACATAAATAAATATTGATGTAGTAGAATGTACATGTATTATTATGCTGGCGCAAAATCCAGTGTTGAAGGACTTTTTACATCATTGTAGCATCTTATCACACTGTTGGGTGCAAGTGACATGGAAGTCGTGCTTTCCGTGTTGGGTCTCCTGTACGTGTTCAGGTAATTGTTACATATTGTACCTTTAGAACACTATAAGTATGTACATGTGCTCTTAATGACATGGAAGTCATGCTTTCCGTGTTGGGTCTCCTGTACGTGTTCAGGTAATTGTTACATATTGTACCTTTAGAACACTATAAGTATGTACATGTGCTCTTAATGACATGGAAGTCATGCTTTCCGTGTTGGGTCTCCTGTACGTGTTCAGGTAATTGTTACATATTGTACCTTTAGAACACTATGAGTATGTACATATGCTCTTAATGACATGGAAGTCGTGCTTTCCGTGTTGGGTCTCCTGTACGTGTTCAGGTAATTGTTACATATTATGTACCTTTAGAACACTATGAGTATGTACATGTGCTCTTAATGACATGGAAGTCGTGCTTTCCGTGTTGGGTCTCCTGTACGTGTTCAGGTAATTGTTACATATTATGTACCTTTAGAACACTATAAGTATGTACATGTGCTCTTAATGACATGGAAGTCATGCTTTCCGTGTTGGGTCTCCTGTACGTGTTCAGGTAATTGTTACATATTATGTACCTTTAGAACACTATGAGTATGTACATGTGTTCTTAATGACATGGAAGTCGTGCTTTCCGTGTTGGGTCTCCTGTACGTGTTCAGGTAATTGTTACATATTATGTACCTTTAGAACACTATGAGTATGTACATGTGCTCTTAATGACATGGAAGTCGTGCTTTCCGTGTTGGGTCTCCTGTACGTGTTCAGGTAATTGTTACATATTATGTACCTTTAGAACACTATGAGTATGTACATGTGTTCTTAATGACATGGAAGTCGTGCTTTCCGTGTTGGGTCTCCTGTACGTGTTCAGGTAATTGTTACATATTATGTACCTTTAGAACACTATGAGTATGTACATGTGTTCTTAATGACATGGAAGTCGTGCTTTCCGTGTTGGGTCTCCTGTACGTGTTCAGGTAATTGTTACATATTATGTACCTTTAGAACACTATGAGTATGTACATGTGTTCTTAATGACATGGAAGTCGTGCTTTCCGTGTTGGGTCTCCTGTACGTGTTCAGGTAATTGTTACATATTGTACCTTTAGAACACTATGAGTATGTACATGTGCTCTTAATAACTAAATGCCATAATATATACCATTTATCTGGCGCATATGCAGTGAATGATCTATGCACTTTACGTACATGTAGTAGATGATAATATCATCACATCAACCAATAAACATGGAATATTAAAAGCCTGATTTATGGTTGAAAAGATGCTCTTGACTTTAATGGTGTCTGAAATTGTTTAGCAAATAAATATCATTGCTGTACATGAATATTGAACATATATATTATTATTATACAGCAAGAGGTGTAGCTTTATCCCTAGACTACCAGCAGACAAGAGGAAACCGTTACAACAGCGCCTTCTACACGTGGGAGAGGTAAGGTGTTCAACTGCAACAACAACTTGACCAGAATTCATGCATCTGCGACAAACCACGGCACATGGCATGGTCACGGCACAGACAGACTACGATGAATTATATAGAAAACAGCATGACACATTGATGTGTAAGGTTTCTCACAGTGATGAATACAAAATCTGGACTATTATAATAAATTATAACTATACAGAGAAACATCTAAGATCTTTATAACATTTAGAATTGAAGTGGTCAGTGCAAGAACAAGTGATCTGATCAAAATCTAAATTCTCCTCTAGGTTTTTTTGAGTTCCAAAGGAGAATTTGGATATTGATCTGTTATTGCACCATCCCCTTCAATTTGTTGTAGTTATTTTCCAGCCATATTTTTATTTGTTGTGTCTATCGTATTCCACAGAGCTGGGGAGGAAAGAATGGTGGATTTTCACTTGCAGAATGTTGTAAGAACAAACCACTCGAGACTTTCCCAGAAAGCGCAGGAGATGTTCATTTTGAGTTCTACATGCAGGGAGAAGATAACCAGACTGTAGAGCATACGGTAATACTGTAATCTTGACTGACGTACATTGTACCTTTAACACTTGCACATCATTGAAAAAAAGTAGTTACCTTGTACTTAATTTCACGCATACTTAATTTCGCGATGTTGTTAAGACAGCATTTCGCGAGGCTTTATTTTCGCGATTTCGATAAGAGAAAATGAAAAAAGAGCATTAAATTTCGCGAAAGCGGTGTCAACATTAATTTTTTTCTAAAAAAACAAACTTATTTCTATACGTACAAACAGGAACAAGATGACAGTCAACTAGACTAACTAGACGTTATAAACTTGTAGCTAAAACAGACAAAAAAAGTTTACGCTATACGGTTGCTCGGTTGCAAATGGTAGTATTATGTTGTTGAATAAGTCGTTTTAAAAACCAATTTCGTATAACAAGTCTCACTCTATTTTTGCATTTTTGCACCCCCCTAAAACTTATTGATTTTATGTCCAGACTGGTGAATTTTGAAGAAAATGTACATTAAAACACCTTTATATGGTATATATACAAAAGTTGAAGCACCTTCATATTCTTTAAATATGCCCTTTTTAACAGAAATACCAAATTTGGTCACTTTATAAAATAACAGATTTTGGTACTTTTGTTCTTTTTGCCAATACCATACAAATAAACTTTTTTTTTAAATCAAGAAAATGTCGTTTTTAACCAAGAACTGCTTTTGTAAAAACTAAAAAATCACACTAAATACCTATTTTAAAATTATGAATATTTCAACCATTGAAAAGGAAGCAGAAAGTATATCAATGACAATATATTTCCCAAGCAAAACCAGCATTACTGATATTTTAAATTCACAAGTCAGAATTATGTAAAGCAAAACATAAAAATGTCTCGAATTTGTCCTTTTTAGGAATTGGTATCATCACAACTGTTTTTTTATCATAATGTGGATGCATTGATTATGGTTGTCTCTTCATAACAGACATGGAATAACTTTCTTCCATATTTGAATGTTTCAGAGGAAGTGACAGTCTAATCATATCATAACGTTATGAGACTAGCAGATTTCATAACGTTATGAGACTTGAAGAATTCATAACGTTATGAGACTAGCAGATTTCATAACGTTATGAGACTAGCAGATTTCATAACGTTATGAGACTGGCAGATTCCATAACGTTATGAGACTAGCAGATTTCATAACGTTATGAGACTTGAAGAATTCATAACGTTATGAGACTAGCAGATTTCATAACGTTATGAGACTTGAAGACTTCATAACGTTATGAGACTTGCAGATTTCATAACGTTATGAGACTTGAAGAATTCATAACGTTATGAGACTAGCAGATTTCATAACGTTATGAGACTTGAAGAATTCATAACGTTATGAGACTAGCAGATTTCATAACGTTATGAGACTTGAAGAATTCATAACGTTATGAGACTAGCAGATTTCATAACGTTATGAGACTTGAAGAATTCATAACGTTATGAGACTAGCAGATTTCATAACGTTATGAGACTTGAAGAATTCATAACGTTATGAGACTTGCAGATTTCATAACGTTATGAGACTAGCAGATTTCATAACGTTATGAGACTTGCAGATTCCATAACGTTATGAGACTTGCAAGCAGATTCCATAACGTTATGAGACGTTAGAACAACAATTTTGTGTTGTGAGACATCGCTACAGTCGTTGCCAGACCGAATACAAGTATTAAATGCTCGTCTAAAGTTTCCCGGAGCGAGAAAAAGTTGCAGCGCTTGATATTTTCAGGAGTAGGACAAAAACGTGCAATGTACACACGAATAACTGGTTCATGCTTCGATTAATTGCTTAAGCAGTTTGAACGGTACTTAAACCTATTTGGAGCCCATTTTCTAGTGCTCATGATAATTCATTTATTTATAAACAATAATTCTCCATCAAGAATGTAAACATGAATCGCCGGCGGTCGGCGCCAAATGTGAATTCTGGTTTAGTCATTAAAACTTCTTCAACGTATTCAGCAGTTGATCCAGTGGTTACAAATAAAGTACATACAAGAAGCTTTAAATTATACTCACTTTTAGTGGATAATTGATCCAGGATTTCTTGGTTTTCTTCGGTGCTATCGATCGGTCCTCTATAACTGATTTGGCGCCAAAATTATTGTTTACGACTTCTGTCCGGGCTTCTGTCTATATTGAAGTCGAACATTCGTTCCCAAGCTTTAAAACTCGAATAAGCAAAGACTTTGAGCATTGAAGACTTCATTTTGTTCGCACATTTGCCGGGAATGAAGAAGAAAGTCCCTTTGAACGTCTTGGCGATTTATCATACAGTACAGTCCAACTAAACCGTGCTGCTTTGACCTCTCAGCGTGACTACCGTTTCTCAAATTGCAATACACCGGTAATCCAGTACAGTCATACGAAACTGCTGACAGATTCTAACAGTAGTCGATCGTGACGTATGACCTACATTGACACTGGGTCATACGTATTCCTGATTCCAACAATAGTCGATCATGACGTATGACCCAGTTTGTAACAGTTGGTCATACGTATTCCTGAGCCTAACAATAGTCGATCATGACGTATAACCCAGTCTGACTCAATCATACAACTCACATAACAAAAAACTGATATTGACAAACCCCTTCAAGTCACAATATAAAAAGTCATACGTAGTCCCGAATCAGGGCACAGAGTTAGTCTTACACTTATTGTACATGTACATACGATTTGATAAATGCTAACTATATACCGAACGACTGATTGTTTGATAATATTTCCCGCATCATTTTCGCTGTCGCTATTAAAAATGCCCGTGGAGTAGTCGTAGTAAAAGTATGTCATGCAAATGGCTCATTGGCTGTGTTTTCACTACGCATTTTAGGTCGCCTAAAATTCCTTTAGGTGTTTGCTTACAGACCAACTTTAGACTAGTATTATTTGCCGACTGTTCAGTTTCACTGAGAACTTTTTGTAACGTTATGAAGAACATATCTTATTACCAACGGGTCTCTTCGAAGAAATGCCTGGAGAGAAAACGCTTGTCTTTACATCGCTACTCTTAATTGTTACAGTATTTAGTTAAAAACCGATGTGAATTTCTTCAAAACTCTGCAATTTCGATCTCTTTAATAGTCCTTTACGAACTTCTGTGCTACGAGAGATTACATAAATAAACTGACAGATATCTGTCAACCGGTTTGCTGTGAGTGGCTGCTGTGTTTACTTGGACAACCATCTTGCTAGGTAGTCTAACTTTGGTGTGATTTCCGTTGTTTTAGAGACGATTTTCTAAGTGAAAACACTCTGCATTTTAAACTCGTTTAACTTTTTCAAGGCTGTTTTCACTGTATTTCCGGAATTCCCGAGTTAAACTAGTCTAATTTGTCCCAGTGAAAACACACCCAATTAAAACAGCATTAGTTGTCACTCTCTGCTTCCTCTGATTCCTCTGACATGCTATACACGTCTTTTAGGTGGCGAATAGTCGGTAAGCGTAACTTGCCCTTATTTGTGAAATTGAAATCAAATAAAACCACATATTTTGACTCCACTTCTTCTAACCACTCTACCCATTGACGTCCCTCCTTCTTCTTTGCCAGCGACCACTTTGTTGACCACGATCCCCCATACCACGATATTAGGATATTATCTTCCATGATTTCCCTCACTACTCCTATTAATGGCCGCTCCCTGTATTGCTCCAAATCTAATGCCACAAGCATTCCAACTTCCAAGTCTTCCGTATTCTGATCTTCTATTACATCCCTTTGTGTCTCTTTTCGGGGTCGATATGGTCCTGTGTAAGCCTGTATTAGAAATACATGGTGCAAGAACATTCTTAAATATATTTTACATCCATCCGAGACGATTTACTTCGGCATATCTATAAGACACCGTACCAATGGTCAAGTAATAAGTACAAAGTACACAAATGTAATATTCAATATGAAAATGAACACTCGGGTTCTTGCTATAACTGGATGGAAAAAAACATAGAAATATTAAAATTACAAAACCAAATCTCACCGGTAAAAATCCATCTCCACGTTCATAGGCTTCACTTGCTTTCAGTGCGTCACATAGGTTGACTGTCTGGTCACAGTTTGGACGCTTTCTCTCCCTTAAATCGTCAACAAGCCAACGTGTTTCTGTGCAAGGTACATATTGTAGTTCTTGCTTGTGGTACTTGTCATCTTTAATGTAATAATAACAAAAGCGATTATTAACTCGATTATCAACCTGTCCCGACACTGACTGATGAATGACTTGAATAAACGCCAAAATAATTATATTGTTATCCCTCTTTTACGTTTCCTTCCCTTTCTTGGCTTTATTTATATTGTATCTGTTGTTGTTGTTGGTGGTGGTTTTGTGTGTGTGTGTGTGTGTGTACTTTCAAATCGTTTCTGATCTTCTCTCCTGTTTCAGGCTTGAGTTCTTATCTCTTTTATTTCTTGGATTACAACTTTTTTATAACTTACTGTAATTGACAGCTTCGATATTTTCATATACTTCGCAATAATCTTTTTCCTCCGCGAGAAAGTCGTGCCAGAGTTCGACCTCGTGAGAATTTAAAATTCCCATTTCTCCGCACTTCTCCACCGTCTTCTTAATTCTTTCAAAGCCAACAACTTCAAAATTTGGCTTGATCAAATCTGGAATGCCTTGGGGAAGTTCTTGTAATATTGGACCAAGTGGCTTCCACTTTTGCCTGTCCCAAGATGAGCCAGAGCACCATGGTTTGAAGTCAATGATGCATTGACCTTGATCATTTCTGACAAATGCGAACTGGTGGAAGTCCCTTAACGCATGCATTTCTTTGCAACAGGGTTGTAACCATTCTCTTATCGCATAGACGTTATCAATACGTGCAAATTGTGGCTTTGCACCCTCTTGATTTACTTCGCCTTGATTCTGGTTGTGGCATATTCTAATGTGTCTCAGAAGATCTTGGTAGGTCTTTGCTCCTCTTCTGGAGATGGCCACTGACAGGCGAGAAAACATTTGATCCACATCAATGTGTGTGTGACCTACTGGCAGGAATGAAACTTCAATCTGAGGTTGTAAATCAACAAAAAAGACAAATGTCAATAATAAGAAGATACGCAATGAATATGTTTGCTTTTTTTTCAGTTTTTTTTTTTGTCATACAGCATATTCACCGGCGTATAAGCCGCACTCGCAGATAAGCCGCACCCCGAATTTGGCAACGCAAATATTGGAAAAAACGTTTTTTGAATAAAATTAATAGAAATCACACATTGAGTGGAATCTTGAGAAAGCTATATGCTTTGCGTTATCGGAGGTAAACTCCCAGAGAATACTTCAAAGGCTTACCAATAATTTTAACTTTGTAATAAACTAATCACAAAGACACTTTTTCAGAAAAAAAGTGCGGCTTATACGCCGGTGAATACGGTACCTTATCAAAAACCTCTGTTTCCACTAGATATGACAGGAATGAGAACACGAACTGGTTTTTGTTTTCCTTGCATGTGTTATCAAGCTGGATATTGATGGTACCTGGCAGCAAATCTTTATGGACCCAACAAGCCTAGAACGAACGAAGAAATCAAAGTGTTGTATAAGTCTTGTCTGCAAACATCTAATATCCTATTTCGTTATTATTATTAAAGTATTATTATTATCTCTCTCTCACGTAAACGGGGCCTATATAAATACATCAAAGCATTGAATACGGTACCTGAGTTTTCAGTCGAAATAGGAGGTATGCTCTCTTGGTGATTGTAATTAAATGTGGTTTAACATACCTGCATGAGGATGTTGCATGTAAGATTTGAATCATGTGGGAGCTGTTGATAATCAATGAACATAATTGGATGTCGGCCATGAATCAGCGCACCAACGATATGGACTTTCAATCTCCAGGACTTTTCAAGAGTGCTGTGCCTCCACACGGTGAATGGTATTTCCGTTTTGTTTTGATCCATGCCGTCTATTGCAATAGAAAAGGACTTGTTCGGTTGCTGGTGGGCTTTTGCCGCTCTGTCCATATATGACGTTCTTTCTTTTCTTGGATTTGAAAAAGGATATTTTCATGATAAGACCGATAACATCAGAAAAAATGAGAAACTTGACTGACTGACTTGAAAGAACAAGATTGAAAGAAAGAAAGAAAGAAAGAAAGAAAAAGAAAGAAAGAGAGAGAGAGAGAGAGAGAGAGAGAGAGAGAGAGAGAGAGAGAGAGAGAGAGAGAGAGAGAGAGAGAGAGAGAGAGAGAGAGAGAGAGAAAGAAAGAAAGAGAGAAAGAAAGAAAGTTTTTTGGGGTGGCAAACTGCACTGTTCCACAGGGAAAGTTTTGTATCCTATTGGATCCCTACGCATCCCCTTCCCCACCTCCTTTAAAAAAAAAAAAAAAAAAACCATCTGACCACCACCACCCCCCCCCCCCCCTATCCCTCACCCAAAACTACCTACTCCATCCCACCTCCGCAACACCCCACAACACTCGACTTCCACCCGATTCTAAACTTTACCCAAAACCCCTTTTCAGATGCGTAGGTACGACTACCTGCCAGGCATATAAACCCCGGGATATAAACAGCCCCTGAACCAAGAACAACCGCTGACTTCCGGCACGGATGCCTAGCTACCAGATGACTTACCGGACAAATTCTAAATGGTTTCTTTTCGATTGTTGAACAGCTACGTTTTGCATAGGGAGCGCAGCAGTACTTTTGATCTGATCTTTGATGGTAGAACAAGTGTCGCATTTTCCGAAACGGTTTTCCTAACATTAAAAATAAATCAAAAGAAAAGATTAACTAACAGTGCTTCTGCCATCCTCAGTTGTACATGATTATGACAATGTCTGATTCATGGGCTAAGCCTCGAATCCAGGAGTTGCTTGTTTAATTTTGTTTTCTATCTCAGAAGTGAGGCTAAGCCCGCATATGAATATTGTTTAATTGTCATCAGTCTCACTTGTGTTTGAAAAAAAGATTAACCGCTCTATTTTTGGTGTAGATGGAGAATTGGTAGAGTACGATAATTATAGTACTAATTAATTTCTTTTCGGTTTAATTAGCTATATTTAGTACTAAAAATTAGTATTTGTTTTCATGGTTATAGTATTTGCACTCTATTACGTTTAAATCTTTTCAATAGTTTGTTACTCCTACCTTGGGGATTTTAACATGCGAGAAGTATCTGTTCCATATTTTCCGAAATAATGCCTCTGAACAACTGGTAAGACCCTCGGATTCACCAACAATACACATTTCCACGTAGACGTCGATCTTTTTAATAGAAGATGGTAAATGCCAGTTCTTTGAGTTCGGCATATAGTCACAGTTGTCAGAAAAGTATTTTTCTAAAAAACGAATGACTTTGTCAGATTCATCTGATAAGGGTATGTTTAAGAAGGACCCGTGTATTTCATTTCTTCTTCCATTGAGATAATCATTCTTTAAGTACTGGAAACGTCTCTTCGTTATCCCAAGGGTATTAGTCCACGCTTTCCAGCAAACAGGTATACCTGGGATTTTAATAAAGGAACATAAGTTTTAAAAGAATACAGAGACCTTATTTAACGTCGGTAACTCGTAATAGTACTCATATACTAATAAACTTGAGGCCGACGGTGCGCCCTTTACTCCCCTCCCTCCATCAGTGCTCCGTTTTACGGGTATTTAAAGCTCAACCGAGCTACACGGACTACAAAGAAGTCGAAACATGATCTTAATATGTAATACTCTCTATTTATGGCATGGATACCGTGTATATGATATATCAGAGGCTAGAGAAACGATTACGAAAAATCGTCAAAAAAGATAAACTATCTCTCTTTTATAAAATATACCGCATTGCGTAACTATAACCTGAGTTATAGCCACGTCCCTTTCGCTCACTCGAGCTATTAAAAACACGCGCCTATTTTCACAGGCTATAGCTACGCATTGCGAGACTCAAACTATAAGCTGATTACTGTACTGATTTTATTATTCACAATGAATATGCCAATAAACTGACTTTTCACGAAATCGAATCAATCATTCACGAATCACGCACATTTTCTAACTATGTTTCGATTCAACGACAGAACCACATGCACGTCACATGAGAGCAGTTTTCGCATATGACTGTGAACAAACGAACGTCCCGTAACGTGTCAGTGCTGTGTATGAAAACGTTCGAAATTCCGCGCCGTCTCCGCGCCGTCAACACACATACGAAATAATAATAATAATTATTATTATTAATTATTAATAATAATAATTAGTATTATTATTATCTGCTCAATCTCGCACTTATTTACCCGAAGCACGTGTCACGCCTAAGCCCTATGCCACCCTGTTATTCAGCTTTGTTATTTGAAGGTTTTAAAATACAATAACTTTCAGTGAACACAACCCTCTTTTGATCAGACTGAGGGTCCTTCAAAATTAACAGACTAGCTATTTTAAAAGATGTAATGAATTGATCATGTTTTTACCTGAGATATAATAACAAAATCTTCCTTCTTCAGGTTGATTTGACTCGAGCCAGTTTAATATCATCTTTCGTTGCAATTCAAAAGTGGGATGCTGTTGACAAAAATTTGCTCTGGCTTTTTGAATTTGTGCCAGCGACAACTTCGAAAAGCAATTCATTTGAGAACAACACTTCTGTTCCAACAGTTGCTCTGGTTTAAGTATGGTTGATCTGGGGTTCCCTGTAAAAAAAAAGTCAATGTAAATACTGATGGCTGCGTGGCCGAATGAGAAAAACGCATTTGTTAGATTACTAAATCTATTGAAGATTACGATATTATACTGATTTATTCCATGCATACATGTGGATAATTGAACGAGAAGCAAAAAGACAAAGTCAATTCAACCTTTTTGCTCGGCTTCACTCACTTGGTCCCTTGTCATACCGTGTTTTAGACTTTTGTGAAATGACTACTCTAGTATGTTCTGATTTGTTTTTTTAGTCGAAATTTGACAAAAATGTCAAAAAAGCTATTTTCTGTTGAATTTATCATTTTACCTCTCTTTTTGGATCTTGGTGACACGCTATTGGCCTCTGGTTCTGGTTGTATCTTTTCATTTTCGTCGGTCGAACTCCACTCAGTATCCAAGAATATCTCACCCTCTAGGTCTGATTCAGATTCACTAGCTGAAATGGTAGCCACGGTCTCTTCATCTTTTCGCGGCTTCTTTCTAGTCGAGTAAAATAGCGAGCCAGTTAACTCTCCGCTTATGTCCGAGTCCGAGTCCGATGGAGTTTTGTTTGTATCGGCCTTGTAATCCTCCGCAGTTTCGAGTAATACTTTGCCATCAAAGTCTTCATTGCCAGAGTCTGTGGCAGCAATCTTCTGCGGTGCAGATGTAAAGAGTGTCACTCTTTTGGCTTCATTTAATATACCACGAACGTCCGTTATGTCAAATCCATGAAACGCATTAGTCTCATTTTCACTCTCGCTAGTTGAATCTGCGGGGTTTGAAATCACTTCATGATCAGAATTTTCGTCCATCGTGAAGAGATCTTCGATTTTAGCATGTCCGCATTGAGCGTTTCAATACACCACTTTGGATATATGCTCTACTAGTCACGCACAAATGTTTCAGTGCGAGGTTATTTTGTCTTTTCACGATTCAGTGAGCATTATTCACCGGAGCCTCGCTCAGAAACTATTGTACGCGACTAATGAAGCATATATCGAAAGTCGGCTCACTCATGAGGTGAGAAATGACTATGCTAATTATACGATGGTAACTTGTGGAAGTTCGAGCTGCCTTATGATTCTCCGAGGTGTCTTATGCATCAGGGAAATGGACGAAAAGATAGAGAAGATAGAGCGTGAAGCTCAAATGACAACATGGTAAGCATGAAAAGTGAAAATCTCTTATTTATGTTGTTATGATGTAGAAATAACAATATACTTCTTTATTTCTTGTTTTCTAGGTTAAAACAATACTTGGAAAAACCACTAAATCTTCAAGAAAAGGTCAAAGTTACTGTGGAAGAAGTCAGAGGGATCTTCAATCAAAAGTACCCAGCAGAAACAAATAATACACTTGGTACCATAGTAAGAAAAGCTTTCCCTGGTGTTCAAAGATCAAGAGACAGTGTATCATACTATTATAGTCCTTTAAGATGGAAATTGACAGTGAGTGATCAGCAATCTTCTATGAGTGTGAAACCGGTCATAGCGAGTTTCGATAAGTACACTCAAACTTCACAATCTCAAGAAACTCCAACTAAAGAGTTCCTAAAATCGCAATTAACTAATCTCGAATCAACAAATTTCGCACTGAAAAATCAAGTATTTTCACTTGGAAAGGAGTTAAAAGAAATCGAAGAAACAGAAAGAATTGCTAAAGAAACTAACGAATCGTTGAAGAGACAAGTTACAGAACTTCATTCAAAAAACAAGAAAATCAAGGAACATTTGGCAAAACGGCAGTGGGCTGATGCAGCTACTAATGATGGAAAGGGTGAAAAGCATAAGAAAACAAAAATGCTAGAAGTCAACATGATTAATCGCAATGACTTAAAAGGAGAAGGCGCTTTTATTGGAGAAGGCACTTTTGGTCGATGTCACCTTAAGACATTTACTCGTACTGGGACTTTAGTAGTTGTCAAAGAAATGAAACACGAAAGTTACGAATCATTGATTCGAGAAGCCAAAATAATGCAGTCATTACATAGCGATAGATTTCCTTTTATATTTGGAGTGCAAATTACGGAGCAACCTATTAGCATTGTGATGCAATTTATTGGCAGTACAGAACTAAAGAGGTCAGCCACTCTGTACCGAGTAGTGGCTGAAAAAGAAACCGAGTTATACGTGGAAATGAGAAGAACGATGGCTAAGAGAGATTGGCTAAATGTATGCAAAGACATAACGATGGGAATCCAACATTTACATTCTGCTGGGTTTCTCCATAACGACTTGAAAAATAACAATGTTCTGATCGACAGAAAGAGGGCCTTTATCATAGATTTAGGCAAATCTTGTGATGCCTCAAGTCCACCAGCCAAGAAATATACGACGGTTTATAATCACATAGCACCAGAGGTATTACAAGGACGCTGTTTTTCTTTTGAAAGTGACATTTTTTCGTTAGGCCAGCTTTTTAATTTCATTAGAAAATTCTGCCATGTGGTCGAGCTACGTAGTATAGAGAAAGATTGCACTTCAAGCAATTATGTAATGCGCCCAACTGCCAGCCATGTGGCAGATAAGCTGAATGACCTGTACTGTACAGTGTAAATATAATTGATAATTTGCGTACTTGAAAATTTAAAAGGCTAGAAATATGCTCGCTATTCAACCTGAATAAATTCAACACTTCAGTTAAGTATTGGAACTGCGTTCTTCATATCTCACTAACTCAGAATAATTACTTCACTTCAACCAGTCATTCATTCATTCACTTTGACCATAAAGTCATTCAATCATTCACTTCGACCATAAAGTCATTCATTCATTCACTTTGACCATAAAGTCATTCATTCATTCACTTTGACCATAAAGTCATTCATTCATTCACTTTGACCATAAAGTCATTCATTCATTCACTTTGACCATAAAGTCATTCATTCATTCACTTCGACATAAAGTCATTTATTCATTCACTTCGACCATAAAGTCATTCATTCATTCACTTTGACCATAAAGTCATTCATTCATTCACTTTGACCATAAAGTCATTCATTCATTCACTTCGACCATAAAGTCATTTATTCATTCACTTCGACCATAAAGTCATTCATTCATTCACTTTGACCATAAAGTCATTCATTCATTCACTTTGACCATAAAGTCATTCATTCATTCACTTTGACCATAGTCATTCATTCATTCATTCACTTTGACCATATAGTCATTCATTCATTCATTCACTTTGACCATATAGTCATTCATTCATTCATTCACTTTGACCATATAGTCATTCATTCATTCATTCACTTTGACCATATAGTCATTCATTCATTCATTCACTTTGACCATATAGTCATTCATTCATTCATTCACTTTGACCATATAGTCATTCATTCATTCATTCACTTTGACCATATAGTCATTCATTCATTCATTCACTTTGACCATATAGTCATTCATTCATTCATTCACTTTGACCATATAGTCATTCATTCATTCATTCACTTTGACCATATAGTCATTCATTCATTCATTCACTTTGACCATATAGTCATTCATTCATTCATTCACTTTGACCATATAGTCATTCATTCATTCATTCACTTTGACCATATAGTCATTCATTCATTCATTCACTTTGACCATATAGTCATTCATTCATTCATTCACTTTGACCATATAGTCATTCATTCATTCATTCACTTTGACCATATAGTCATTCATTCATTCATTCATTCACTTTGACCATATAGTCATTCATTCATTCATTCACTTTGACCATATAGTCATTCATTCATTCATTCACTTTGACCATATAGTCATTCATTCATTCATTCACTTTGACCATATAGTCATTCATTCATTCATTCACTTTGACCATAAAGTCATTCATTCATTCATTCACTTTGACCATAAAGTCATTCATTCATTCATTCACTTTGACCATATAGTCATTCATTCATTCATTCACTTTGACCATATAGTCATTCATTCATTCATTCACTTTGACCATAAAGTCATTCATTCATTCATTCACTTTGACCATATAGTCATTCATTCATTCATTCACTTTGACCATATAGTCATTCATTCATTCATTCACTTTGACCATATAGTCATTCATTCATTCATTCACTTTGACCATATAGTCATTCATTCATTCATTCACTTTGACCATATAGTCATTCATTCATTCATTCACTTTGACCATATAGTCATTCATTCATTCATTCACTTTGACCATATAGTCATTCATTCATTCATTCACTTTGACCATATAGTCATTCATTCATTCATTCACTTTGACCATATAGTCATTCATTCATTCATTCACTTTGACCATATAGTCATTCATTCATTCATTCACTTTGACCATATAGTCATTCATTCATTCATTCACTTTGACCATATAGTCATTCATTCATTCATTCACTTTGACCATATAGTCATTCATTCATTCATTCACTTTGACCATATAGTCATTCATTCATTCATTCACTTTGACCATATAGTCATTCATTCATTCATTCACTTTGACCATAAAGTCATTCATTCATTCATTCACTTTGACCATAAAGTCATTCATTCATTCATTCACTTTGACCATATAGTCATTCATTCATTCATTCACTTTGACCATATAGTCATTCATTCATTCATTCACTTTGACCATAAAGTCATTCATTCATTCATTCACTTTGACCATATAGTCATTCATTCATTCATTCACTTTGACCATATAGTCATTCATTCATTCATTCACTTTGACCATAAAGTCATTCATTCATTCATTCACTTTGACCATATAGTCATTCATTCATTCATTCACTTTGACCATTTATTCATATATGCACACACATTAATTCAAATATAATTTTGGTTTATTTGAAACAATTAATGATAAGGCTACATGACATAATGAAGAGTACAATTTTTCATTCATCATCATCATCGATGTCGTTGATACTGTCGTCCTCAACATCATTTACAGAATGTGTCGTCGCCTCTGCTGTTTGTCTCAACTTATCTAGCTCCATCAAGCTTACACAATTTCTCCCACTTGAAATTGCAGCAACAATTCCAGAATCTGCAAAAGATACACGAAACGGATTTTAAATATTTTTAATTATTTTTCACAGTGACATTTAAAATGTTTAAATCAAGTAAGAGTAGATAACGCGGCCTCCAAGCTTCCTTCATTCGTTATCTTTACATGAACAAGGCAGGAGAAAGATAATTTGTACTACAGTATATTAATTTGTTTTGATGAAAACAGGCCTGAGTTCATCAGAAAGCCCGATAATTGCTAATCCAAGATTTAACCTTCAGAAAACCATTTTAAAATTAAAAATTGAATCCTGAATTAAGGCTAATCGGCCTTTCAGGAAGCGGGATGTGGAACCTAATTATTTGTGCCTTTGTACCTTTTGAATCAGTTAGGTCTAACACCCATTGACCTTCATAACTGAAGTGTTTTACAGCATGCTCAATAAGTGTTTTTGGCAAAAGGCCTTTCTCTATTTCTGCAAAGCAAAAGGTGTTGCTACCACTCTCGCCGTCCTTGAAATGGCAGTGTGTCTCGGTTATGGTACCGTCTTTTGCCCAGTGGCCCAATACAATTGGTGTAAGACTATTTTTCAGCATATGATCTAAGATTACAAGAAACAATATAAATGAATAACTGAATGAATATAACTGAGTTTTAATTTCAGGGAAACGTTTGTCTCATATAACGATTGCACTAAATTTCTCCGTCGTTTGGGGAGTTACTGCAGAATCCCGATTTTTCAATGATGTTTTGGATGCTTGCTTAAAATCATTTAACATTTACCTTGCAGTCTTTGGGTTTTTGTGTTCACCCAGTAAGCGATTTGATGGCGAGTAAATCTACTCGTGATGAATTCACGGCACATTTCCAGTTGTGGTCCCTCATCCGTGATCACAGCAACGTTGTATTCATTCAAGTAGTCCACGTTCGCGGCATGTATCGTTGTGAATAAGACAGTCAACTCATTTTTGGTCATTTCCTGTAATGAAATAAATAGAGGATATTTAATCACTTATTTGAGTTAACAGCAGTAACCAGTACTCCCGGCGTGTGTGTGTGTGTGTGGGGGTGTGGGGGGGGGGGGGGGGGGGGGGGGGGGGGGATTAGGTTACTCCCATATATAGAGTGTTGGGGATGCTTGTCGGGAATTTTGAAAATACCCGAGTCTCTTCCAAGTGGGCGTGGCATGAAATAATTTTCACCCCTAAGAGGCACCACCACCATATTAAACGTTATTGAACGTACTCATCATCACTATCAATAGTTAATTTGAACCACTTACTTTTGGTAAAGCTACCAAAACAAGGGGAAATCCCTTGAACGGTCTTGCCGTGATCAGTCTCCTGATTTGGTCTAGAGGAAGATTTGATACGGAACCCTCCATAAGAATTGCATTGAATTCTCCTCGCTGGAAAAAGTAAACTCCATCCCGTTCTTCATGAAGGTTCAGGGTGTTGGATACTTTGACACTTTCCCACTTCAGCGCTCTTTCAAAAAAGGCAATAACTTCCTATGAAAGAAAAGTAGAACAATAGAACACACAGTTTAAAATATTTTTGCTGCCATCTAAAATAAATATTGCGTTTAGTATAGTGAGTTTAGGTTTCATGCATAGCAGGGCCGTGCATAACCCACAATTCAAGGGAGGGCAGTACGTATTTGACGGCAAAATAAATAAATAAATTGTACAGTTCTTTTACTTTTTTGTATCTTTTTCGTTTTGCCATGTTTTGCTAAGGGGGCAACTGCTCGTCCCTGCCCCAATGCTGTGTAGAGAGAAGTCAACTTGGGAATGTTCCATGTTTTTAATACTCCAGTTTCGAGTTGTTTAGACACCGCTGTATTCCTTGACAAAAGACGCGTTTGCTCAGGCAAAATAAGTATATTAGTAAATTTTCGCGTAAATAAAGACTCCTCCCGTCACCTGGATAATAATCAGGTGCTCTAACCACTGTGACACTGCACAAATACCAACGAGAGCTAGAAAAAGTGCTGACATTCAACAACAGAAACCCTTTTTAATTGCACGGGTTATTCTCTGGATTGAGGCTAAGCCTGAGCAAACGCGTCTTTTGTCAAGGAGTACAGCGGTGTCTAAACAACTCGAAACTGGAGAATTGAGGACTGACCGTGACAAACAGTTTTCTCTAAAGGCTCGCTAAATTATGTAATCCTTTTGTACGTACCTGCGGAATGGATTTCCTGGTTATTGCCGACGTGCAAAACTGCGCTAGTTTTTCCTCTGTGGTGTGTAGAGGAAACCGTTCTCTCAATGATTCATAGCTTTCTTCCCCGGTATGCTTCAGAAATGCGTTGACTATCAACTGTTTTTTCTTGATGCGTTGTGATTTCAACTTGAGTTCGTTGAGTGATATTTCTTTGCGGACCACCTGTTGTAGTAGGTCCAGCTTCGTTTTATCAGCAAGGCCTTGAAGTGGCATGCCCAGCTATCGAGGCAAAGAAGAAGAAAACATATTTGTTAGGCCTAGCTTAAATTTTGGTCTAGAGTCTCCGATGACCAAGTTCTACTTAGCACAATGTTTAAGTAACTTTAACATGTTGTTGCTCAAGGTCTGGTTCGTGCCTGGACTTTTTTGAAACGTCAAACATCTCCCAAAGCAGTGTTTTTTATTCAGTATTTTATTGGTATCACTTCAGTATGTCGTTCTATGTTTGACGTTTGAAAATTAGTCCAGGCACGAAACAGACCCAACAAATGAAAGCGCTTGTACAAACATGTGATTAATATACCTTGCTCTGGGGTATTTGATCTGCTTTCTTTTGGGGGTTCTTTTTGGGGTTCTTGCTTTGATCTTTTAATACTCCCCTTGTATGAAGCTCACCAACTCTTTGAAACTGTTCGTACACATCTTTTCTGAGTAGAGCTGCCTGCAGCGTAGGTTCCAGTGTATTTGGGTCCTATATAATAATAATAACAATTATAATTATGATGATGATAACAATAATATTGATAATAATAATTTGGCAAAAAAAACACTGTCCAAATAGAAAATAACACAAAAAAGAGCATAAAGACTGGAATGATTTTCGACTTTAGCGAACTTCAGATCCGACTACGCGAGAGTACGAGATGGAGTACGAGTTTTGAGCGCACGAAGTTTGGCAATATCATTTCATAGTTTTGGTCGTGGTCGCGTAGATTTAAACTTTAGAATGTAAACACAACAAAAAATATACTACGATTTTAATGTGCACTGGGCCAATTTGATAAACTCGTACTTTCGTTGTCGTACTCGTAGTCGGATCTGAAGTTCTCTAATCAGTGGGACCACCTAGTATAATGTATTCGCATACTTTTGTCTCGGCCATTATTCAATCAGCTTTGCAGGATTGTTTTATCTTATCTCTGATCTAACGGCTAATTGACTAATCTTTAAAATACAGTACTGTACTTGAAATTCAGCTTAGCCTCACTTTCAAGATACAAAACAAAAGGAAAAATTAGAATAACAAAACTAGCTACTCCTGAATGCGAGGCTAAGTTCAATTTAATGGCGAGATAAAGTTATGCCAACACATTCAGTAACGGCTGTCATTTCATTTTACACTTTGTTATTTTCTATTGAAAAAATTTGGACAACGTTTATGAAAATAGAAAAGATTGAGTAGAAAAAATATAAATATCAAATTGTTCGGCGGGCTTTGGTAAGCGTGCGGATCGATCATGATAAGAACCGTGTCGATGCTTTCCATGATAATCGTTATGGAAAAGTGATTGCAATGCGAGTAGTGAAACAAACTGGATCATAAAAAGACGAAATACCAGAATGTGCAACGGATTTGTCGTGTAGCGAAACGAAAAATATTTACCTTGTCTTTGGACACGTACATCGTCTGGCAGGCTATCTTCCATGCCTGTGTTGATGGAGGTGTGTCGTCTAGGATAATGTTCTTCCCTGAGGAAGTGTAGAGCCACTCTCTACATGACTGGACTCTGGTCATCCAGGGTGTGCTCATGCTCCCCACGTTGATGACGTTATGCATGGCTGCTATTCTCCTGATTTCCTGGTCCGAGAGCTGGTTGTCGTAAATGATTACCCAGACCTTTTCCAATTCTTGTTTGTGTATGTCGCTGACATTCCTTACCTGAGAGAGATAAATCGTTCATTGAATAAAACATACTGCAGTCGTGGGACTGAATTATTATTATTAAATTATTATTACGTGTTGAGATAATTTTAATGCATAAATGTATATAATAATTCGAAACTATATCCACAAAATAAGACACATGTTTGCAGCATGGTGGATGAATCAATTCTTAGACCTGTTCGTCTTTATTTTCGGTAGTAAGTGGATTCTGTTATGCCTTAGGAGGTTATAATTGACCGGTGCATGTAAGAGATTCGAAAATGTGTGCTGGTTATTACTGGCCCTAATCTGTTTGATTAACTTTTCACACAGATTTTCTTGTCACTGTATGTCTAGAATTTAAATGTTTGATATATTTCCTGTGTGTACCTTTTAGGGTTCCGACACAAAAGTCAGTTACGTAACACGAGTCCGTACCTTTTAGGGTCAATTGAAAGAACAGAAGAAAGATATTGTCCAGTCACTGATTAAACGATATCAGCACAATCACTTTTTCGCCATATATGGTCATATATGTCGTACCTTTTAGCGGTCGAAATGAACATGGCTTCAACGGCTCTTGTAAGTTATGTGTACCTTTTAGGGCCGTTTACAAAACCGACCACCGATCACCCCTACCACTTGGAAAAAGGGAGTATCCCCCCCCCCCTATCTCCCCCCAGGGGACCGGAACAAACTTGGGCTGCGACGGAAAGAAAGAAAGTGTGATCTCGCTTTATAATTACCCTTTTGTAGGCAGCTTGTCGGTGACGCCCACCAATTATTGTGATTCTGCAGCCTTTCAGAATTTGCCGGCGAGATGCTATGTCGTCTTTGCTGACGTCGGCTATGCCGACCCACGGTTGGAGAGTCTTTGCTAAAGTTGGAGTTTTCTCCAGAGTTTCAGCGATGTCATTGACGTGATCAGGATTTACTTCCCTGTCGAGCCACGCTTCTGGACAGACGTCAGCCAGAGAGTCTACACTGAGGTGGAGCTGGCCTAAAGAAATCATACAGAGAGAAGAAGTTTCAATGATCACTGATATCTTATAGTTTATTTATTAATTATTGATACGTAATTAATAAAAAGCTTTGCAAAAAAAAGAAATACTATACTTGATTTTATCGGCGATCAGTTTATTGCAACCACAAATCGTCCGTGTAAACTAAGCGTCGATTAAATAGCAGCCGAATCGCTGCAATTTCGAACATGCTCAAAATGTTGTGCAACTTCGTAAAATCACCCGTTTAAACGGCCCTTTACAATATAGCAGAAATTGAAAATTCAAAGCACTGGAGTTTGTAGGTCCAGATCTCAAGCAGCGTCGAACTGAGTGGTGTGTATTCTACTTACCAACAAAGTGACTGTCGATTTTTTCGTCGATGTTAGTTGGTCTTTTTTTGTCTTTTTTATTTGGCGATGACAAGTCAACTGCATCGACCTTAAGCTTGCTCCCTCCTGAGGCTCTCTTCAACTTCTTCTTCGTGGCTGAAGCCTGGCTGACCGGGGATGTCCATGGCAGTTCAGGTTCTGGTGCGACTTCGCTGGCGCCGGCTCCCGGTTTCATTAAGTTCTTGAACGCTACACAAAATTCCGCGGCGGACAACACTAGCGGGGACAGCACAGCTTTAAACGATGTCATTTCTAGGTCCAGCTTCGCAAGGTCAAAGCGTATGGCCTTTTGTCCACTTGGGGCATTTGGAACGTCGAAGGTAATCTGTGTGGTAGAATGTATTACTCGCTTAATTATTGTTATAGTTCCACTGAGATAATGATCTCCAATAGATAAACGATTAGTTTAACTTAAATATTACAAAGAATGTTACTTACCAGAACACAACCTTGGTAAGACTTCAGTGAATACGGTTTGACGTCCTCTACGTTTTGGGTTAAATTCCCGTTTCTTGTTTTAAATCTCGTATCGTTCATCTTCACAAAGACGGCTTCCTCCGATTCCACGTGCTTAAAGCACCACTGCCCTTCTGGAGCAACCTCGACAGACTTTGCCATTTATTGAAAATTTAACGTATGTAAAGAGTTTGATGCGATTCGATGTAGCCGATTCGATACAGTGTAATGAATACTGAAAAACCCTTACTTTTATAGCCGAAGTTCAGCTGAAACGATGACGTCGTTTCCGATAAAAAAAACTATTGGCAGTGTGACAAATCACTTCGTGATGATTCTAAAAACCATAGGACTACAGCTTGTAATATTCATCCAAGGTACTTTCCTTTCCTTTTCCCCTCCTCAGAGCCGCTAGACAGGCTAGTAAAATTTCGAACAGCAATTTTTAAAGATCATTTTAAAGATCATTTCATTTATCCCAAATACAGTGTATGACATTGTTCTTACGGTTTCAAATCTCAAATTACACTCGGTCACGATGCCAGTCGGGACTATGTCAGTCTGGGTCATACGTCATGATCGACTATTGTTAGGCTCAGGAATACGTATGACCAACTGTTACAAACTGGGTCATACGTCATGATCGACTATTGTTGAAATCAGGAATACGTATGACCCAGTGTCAATGTAGGTCATACGTCACGATCGACAACATGCTCGAGAATCCATCGGTGCTCTTCTTCGGAGCGGGCTCGGATGAGCCCACGCCGAAAGAGCACCGATGGATTCTCGAGCATGGATTCGCTACTGTTAGAATCTGTCAGCAAGTACCGGTGTTTGCAATTTGAGTCACGCTGAGAGGTCAAAGCAGCACGGTTTAGTTGGACTGTACTGTATGATAAATCGCCAAGACGTTCAAAGGGACTTTCTTCTTCATTCCCGGCAAATGTGCGAACAAAATGAAGTCTTCAATGCTCAAAGTCTTTGCTTATTCGAGTTTTAAAGCTTGGGAACGAATGTTCGACTTCAATATAGACAGAAGACCGGACAGAAGTCGTAAACAATAATTTTGGCGCCAAATCAGTTATAGAAGACCGATCGATAGCACCGAAGAAAACCAAGAAATCCTGGATCAATTATCCACTAAAAGTGAGTATAATTTAAAGCTTCTTGTATGTACTTTATTTGTAACCACTGAATCAACTGCTGAATACGTTGAAGAAGTTTTAATGACTAAACCAGAATTCACATTTGGCGCCGACCGCCGGCGATTCATGTTTACATTCTTGATGGAGAATTATTGTTTATAAATAAATGAATTATCATGAGCACTAGAAAATGGGCTCCAAATAGGTTTAAGTAACTGCTTAAGCAATTAATCGAAGCATGAACCAGTTATTCGTGTGTACATTGCACGTTTTTGTCCTACTCCTGAAAATATCAAGCGCTGCAACTTTTTCTCGCTCCGGGAAACTTTAGACGAGCATTTAATACTTGTATTCGGTCTGGCAACGACTGTAGCGATGTCTCACAACACAAAATTGTTGTTCTAACGTCTCATAACGTTATGGAATCTGCAAGTCTCATAACGTTATGAATTCTTCAAGTCTCATAACGTTATGAAATCTGCTAGTCTCATAACGTTATGAATTCTTCAAGTCTCATAACGTTATGAAATCTGCTAGTCTCATAACGTTATGAATTCTTCAAGTCTCATAACGTTATGAAATCTGCTAGTCTCATAACGTTATGAATTCTTCAAGTCTCATAACGTTATGGAATCTGCAAGTCTCATAACGTTATGAATTCTTCAAGTCTCATAACGTTATGAAATCTGCTAGTCTCATAACGTTATGAATTCTTCAAGTCTCATAACGTTATGAAATCTGCAAGTCTCATAACGTTATGAATTCTTCAAGTCTCATAACGTTATGAAATCTGCAAGTCTCATAACGTTATGAATTCTTCAAGTCTCATAACGTTATGAAATCTGCAAGTCTCATAACGTTATGAATTCTTCAAGTCTCATAACGTTATGAAATCTGCTAGTCTCATAACGTTATGAATTCTTCAAGTCTCATAACGTTATGAAAGTCTCATTTATGGAGCTTTTCAAGGAATTGAATTAGTGTTGTTTGAAAAAAAGCAAAATATGGTTATTTTTTTATTGTGTTGACTGCCATAATGAAATAAAAAATTTTTTTTACCAAATTCAATTTTTTATTTATTTTTCATATTTATCAGAATTTTCAATATTTCAAAAACACCTTTAGGTAATGATTTTGTCTGTTTTTCATTGATAATGTAACTATATTTGGACACTTTTGGGATAGTGCAAAAATGCAAAAATAGACTGAGACTTGTTTATTAGTTCATGTTGATTTTAAAAATGGTTTTGATATGTATTTTTTTCTCTGGGTATAATATTTCGCGTGTTTAAAGTCCACAGCCTTTTTTCCCGCGAGGCTTTAATTTCGCGATTTTTTTTAAATCGTGAAAATCGCGAACTTAAAGCCTCGCGAAATTAAGTACGAATAAGGTAGTGTAGATTGTCTGTGAAGTCACACATGACATTGATTCATTATCCAGGGCCAAGAGAAGGAGAGTCAAGTGTGTGATGTCCATGTGGAAAAGCTATACCAGGTACATTACACTTAGACAAGGAACAAAAATAATGATGCCAATTTATGAAGGTGTAATCATATTGTTTCGAATGCAATTTAGGATTAATTTGAATGAGTGTGCTTTTCAAATATCCCGAATTGCATATATAGCTTTGCACACACCAAAAACATATGGTAAAATTGTAATATTAAAATTGATGAAGGTTACAGCATAATTTATGTACATTGTACATACTATTCCTACAACAGAAGTGTTATAATGTATTTATGTTACTGAAGCAAATGTCTATGCATTGTATCTGCAGTTCTCTGAAAACCCAGGAGAGATAATGGAACAGTTGATGGCATATTATAAAGTACCTATAGATAAACAGGTAGGTGTAATATTTACTTTTGTATATCACCCTTTATGAAAATCATTTAGTTTGCCCATATAATGTATTTACTTGTAAGTTTTATTGCAATAATTTATTTACAGTTTTCACATTATTTTACCGCGCCATGTTGCGAAGTTGGTTGTCAAATTCCGAAGTACGTTGCGAAGTTCGCAACTATGTTGCCAATTAGTCAATGAACTTGCAAAGTTCAAATCCTAGTTCCCAACTTGCTCCCGAACGAAGTTCAGAACTTCGATCCAACACGAGGTTTCAGTATGTTGACCATCCTCGGGAACCCAGGGGTATATTCTGTCGCTCGTTACTCGCTCCCAGAGAAATACCCCAGGGAACGAAGTCTGTTGGAACTTGTCCCGGAAGTCAAAATTCAAAATGGCGGCTGTCCTATTCAAACCAGAATATACTTGATACTGATTGGTTCCTATGTCGACCAATCAGAAACGAGAGTAATTTTGACTTCCGGAACAAGTTCCAACAGACTTCATTCCCAGGGGTATTTCTCTGGGAG
This sequence comes from Actinostola sp. cb2023, assembly GCA_033675265.1. Lineage (NCBI taxonomy): Eukaryota > Metazoa > Cnidaria > Anthozoa > Actiniaria > Actinostolidae > Actinostola > Actinostola sp. cb2023. The sequence continues at coordinate 12,708 of JAUJYZ010000794.1, read as the reverse complement.
CGAGTAACGAGCGACAGAATATACCCCTGGGTTCCCGAGGATGTATGTTGACAGAACTCGAAAATTTGACATTTAGTACAATTAGGAATACATACTAATACTAAAAGCTGAAATAAGTTCTAAACGTGTAGTTTCCCATGCCAAAATGCTAAGAATAGACCTGTCAAACATTGACAATCCGATGTCAAGTGAAGCCGTCGCCGCCGGTTGAAACTAGAAATGAACAACCATCGAAATAGTTTACGTTATACAGTTGATTGCAAATAGTAGTACAATTTTCGAGTTCTGTCAAAATTCTCAAACATCGTATTTGATCAAAGTTCTGGAAAGATCGTTTATAATTTTGTAAGATTCAAACAGATTGTAAAGAAGAATGAAAATCTTGGATTGTGGCACGCCGAGTTGAAAAATGGGTTTTCTTTTTCTTATGGCCACAAATCACCAACTGGGTACCAAGGCGCATGCCCTCTGTGCCGTTGAGGAAACCAAAGGCTCATTGCTGAAGCCCGTCATGTGAACACTTATAGAGCATCTTGTTTTTTCCATAGGTTGGGTTATTTTCAAGAGTCAGGTTAGCAAGACATTTTCCTGTGTATCAAGAAAGATTACAGTGTGTTCAAGCACGCCTGTGGGCCATCTCTGTTTTGGGTATGTCCCACTTGATTGACTTCTGTTGTATTACAATGTACCTTCCAATCCATATTTGGACAAGTGCTCATTTAATTCTATAATAATAATAATAATATGGTACATTGTTAGTGTACTCCAATGTCAGTCAAGATATCCAAAAATCACTTATGTATCAAGGCTTTGAAGAGGAAGTGGTGGAATTATTACAACTTGAAGACCCTGAACTATTGGTAAGAAATACCTATTGTACATGTATATCTGTTACAGTATGTGGTTCTAATTGTGAACACTTTTTGCACTTGATGATATTTCTCGTCGACATATGGTACGATTATCCTGATCATTTGCTATGAATTAGCTCTACACTTCAGCTAACATGTGATTAAGTTTTGTTGTATTTATTATTGAACTTTTCTAAATATATTTTATTCTATCATGTCCGTTGGTGGTTCTAATGGTGAACAGGTGTTTGTAATTGTGAACACTTTTGGCTTGCTTTTTAATGGCTTAATACTGTGTATTATTCTCGATTTCTAGCCTTGCAATTTGATGTACAAGTTCCAAGTTGTCTTAAAACAATATTTATGTTCGTGTTATTTCGATACGAATGCTAGAAAAATGTTAAAACGAAGTGAAGTCAGACGGCAACGCTAAATTGCTGGCGTGTTCGCATGTTCGTTGATGCATGCCGTCGTTCATCACGTTCGTGTAATTGCTAACAATGCAATGGCGCAAATTTGTATCACAAACGCGGACTTCTTATACATATTTCCTTCTCAATATTTGCTATTGCACCAGTGCGGATGTTACTAATACAAGGAATGGGGAATGGCGAATGGGGAATGGGGAATGGGAGACTGGGGATGAGTGGTCAGCGGTAGTTGCCTTTAAAAGTGTCATGGCTGCTGTTACTGCTGTTACGAAGTCCTTGTGTGGAGTATATTTCGTGAGAAACATAAAAATATCGGTTAAAAGTTCATGTCCAACTAGAATACAATGCATATATTGTATTATCTTCTATTAAATTGGGTTGTAGTTTTTTTATCGTTCCATTGGTTGGAGATCAATCACATACAAGATCAAGAGAAGAGGGATCGTGACGGTAAGTATAACTTTCGGTATTTGGCTCTGTATTCAGCCAGTGACTATTCAGTATATGACTATTCAGTATATAATTGAATTAAATTGAATTTAGTTACTTTTTAAAAGGAGTTATATTTGCACCTATTAGACACAAAAGCCAATGACACTCACTTGGAAATATTAAACAAGTTTAAATAGTCTTCATACTGAATGTTAAGTTTTTCACTGAACTGTACAGTAACTGTTATGTAAAGCTAGCACATAAGTGTGAGCCATGTATTACATTGTATATTTGAATTGCAAATTTAAAATTAAAAAAACTCAAGATTACATATAAAATTGGTATCAAAAATTAATTGCATTCCTATATAATCAACAACAAAAGCAAATAAAAATCATAAAATACATCTGTTTACATGCAAGTGCACAAGTGCCATTGTTAGTTACACAATGAATTTGTTTTTCTCACAAAAACGTTTTATTGTTTTGAGATTGTTTCAGTGATGTTAGGATATAACACTTTCATAATTAAATAAAAAGTAGCTTTTCCAAAATATTCAGCTGTGACTCAGAGGACTCCCATATAAAATAATAAGAAATAAAATTAAATAAAAAAAAAGAAACAAAGAAAATAATTGAAAATAAAGTATTAACACGAAAAAATAGTCAATAAAAACAGAAATAACAAAAAGAAAATAAAGGACAAGATAGGATGAAAATATACTAAAATAAATATAAAGAAAAGATAAACTAAAAGAAAAAAAATGAAATAATAAAACAAAGACATAAATAGTGATAGGGAAAAAATAAATGAATAATACTAATTCAATGATACATTTATGAAGTAAATTTATTATAGAATTAAATAAAAAAGTTAAATACAAATCATCAAAAATCGGATAATAATATAAAGTATAAATTTAAGTTAAATATTACGAAAATCCAATAGTTTAATAGAAAATAACAGGAAGAAATAGTAACAAAAGATAAAAGCAAAAAATCAAAACAAAAAAAAAACATCCAAAGATTAAACAATGAAAATGCAAAAAGAAAAAAACAAAAATGGGTCAAATAAAAAAAAAAGGAGTTTGATCAGAAAATCAATAAGTAAACAAATAGAAAAGATGTGCCGGCAAGTATCCAAAATCGTTAGAAAAAAACTACAAAAAAAAAAAAAAAAAAAATACAGAAAAATAAACTTGGGGCTATGCTAAATCATCGGGCTGCATAAAAGCCTTAATTAAAAGGATAAATTATAAAGTAAGTAAAAACAATGAAAATTCAGAAATCCTGGACTAAATTTTCTTTAATACGCGCGAAAATAAAAAAAAAAAAAAGAAAAAACGATCCTCCCCGTATTAGTCGATAATTAACCCATAAAATCTTATCCAATGAATTCTCAAAATAAACCAATTATAGATTCACAACGCAAATCAAAATCAAAAAAACATAACAAAAATCGGCAATAAATAGCGAATAAGTAAAATTTATAAATTAAGGGGGGTAAAAACAAAATCGTACTATCTATAAACAAGAAAATAACAGAATGATTTGTACAAAAACAATACCCATCGTGGTTGTTTAGCTAAGGCAAGCGGCCGTCGGATATTGTGACTGAAAAAAAACTATGAATGTGAAGGAAAGAAATGCAACGGCAAATACAAAAACCAAATAACAAACAAAGGAAAACGCGCCCGCAATAGAAAAAAAAATATAAATCCAACGAAAAAGATTCAAAATCTATACACTCAAAAATCCGATCAAGCAGGAAGAAAAAAAATGTAAAGTTGCCCATCGCCAAAGAGTAATAGTTTCTACGCAACCAATAAACGCGGTTTGTAAATATAAATTTTTAAAATTTCACAATCACTATAAAAAAGATAAGCAAAAATACAAAATTATAGTCGAAGCAAAATAATAAAGATAATACATAAACAAAAAAAAAAATTGTTTATAATAAAAATAATAAATAAAGGTCTTACAAAGATAAAAAAATAAAGGAGAGGAAAGTGGGTTCATCAAAAATGCCTAATAATATAGTTAATGTGCATCGACATTCAAACATAAAAAGATAAAGAATCAAATTAAGAAAAACAACGGCCAAATGTAAAAAAAAAAAAGTTAAAAAGGGTAATTGGTTATTAAACCCCAACCCCCCCCCCCCCCAAACTGGGTGTTATTTGCTACATGTAGAAACTCACTTTAAAAACCTGATATCATTTGACCTCGACAATGATAATGTGAGAAATCATCCAGACGTACAGTATAGACGTTGCACTATTCAGTATAACAAGTCATCCTGATGTTTGATTACTGTAAATTGTAGTTATATTTTATTCTAGTTCACATTTACTCAGCATACAGATGCATTTTGTATGATTGTTATTTGATTTTGTTGTTGATTATATAGGAATGCAATTAAATTTTTGATACCAATTTTGATATGTAATCTTTGAGTTTTTTTAATTTTAAATTTTGCAATTCAAATATACAATGTAATACAGTGCTCACACTTATGTGCTAGCTTTACATAAAAGCTGTACAGTTCAGTGAAAAAACTTAACATTCAGTATGAAGACTATTAATGTAAGCTTAAAGTGCCCTATCACCCCTGTGAGATTCTTCAAAAAATCTATTCAATATAAGCTGAATAGTGGTGGGCTCAGTATTTTTGTGATTTGAACCCTTGCGTTTAATGAGTTATAGAGAGAAGTGAAAATCTCAATATGCAAATTTGATGACGTCAACCCAGGAATTTGCCATAACTTATTTAGACTTTTTACAAGAAGAGCTTATTTTTTGAAAAATATGGGGAAAAAGTTATAAAATCATTTATAAAGGGAAGAGTGAAAAACATTCTGTAAGTTTTCAAAATGTCAGTAATCAGCACAAGGGCGTTTTTTTTGTATAATAAATGAAGTCTTAGTAGGGACGTCATCAAATTGCATATTGAGATTTCAAACCTCTATAACTCATAAACGCAAGGTTCAAATCACAAAATACTGAACCCACCAACTATTCAGCTTATATTGAATAGATTTTTAAAAACAATGTCACAGGGTGATAGGCACTTTAAGTTTTTTTAATAAATCTTAAACCTCTGAATAAACGTGTTTAATATTTCCAAGTGAGTGTCATTGGCTTTTGTGTCTAATAGGTGCAAATATAACTCCTTTTTAAAAAGTAACTAAATTCAATTTAATTTCAATTATATACTGAATAGTCACTGGCTGAATACAGAGCCAAATACCGAAAGTTATACTTTCCGTCACGATCCCTCTTCTCTTGATCTTGTATGTGATTGATCTCCAAACCAATGCAATGGAACGATAAAAAAACTACAACCCAATTTAATAGAAGATAATACAATATATGCATATGTATTCTAGTTGGACATGAAACTTTTAAACCAATATTTTTATATTTCTTCACGAAATATACTCCACACAAGGACTTCGTAAAACAGCAGTAACAAGCAGCCATGAACACTTTTAAAGGCAACCGCTACCGCATGACCACTCGCCCCAGTCTCCCATTCCCCATCTCCTCATTCCCCATTCCCCATTCCCCATTCCCCATTCCCCATTCCCCATTCCTTGTATTAGTAACATCCCACCAGTTGCAGGTACATTAGTGGGCAATTTTACTCTATATCTTAAGGAACTACATACATGAATGTTATGAAGTGCCAAGCTATGCGAGAGCATATATGCGTGTTTACAATTAGATGCACATCGAAAAAACATGCATAATTTTTTCATTCCGATGCTGCTCGTTCATTTTCAACACTTTTCTAAATATTGTTTTGTAAAGAAAAGTGTTATTATTTACCTTTTAGCTCATATAAAAACAAACTCAAAACTTTGCGTTTTTAGAAAGAAAATATGCGAACTTTGCCACTGAGAATCTTAAAGGCGCGCTTAAAATTCGAATTTGTAAACAACAGTCGTCAGCTTACCTTGCCGTCAAAGTTGAAATTTTGCGCGGAATAAATGTCAGGAAGCCCAAAATAGCATTGAATGATTGAAAAATAAATCAATATTTGCTCGGGTAAAATATTTTTTTTGTCGATCTTAACTTTACGGTATAAAAATGGCACTTTTACTGAAAAGTGTTCACAATTAGAACTGTTTCACAATTAGAACTACATACTGTAGGTGTCATATAAAAAATCAGCGCCACCTACTTTGGTCAGTTCCATCTTCAGTTCCCACTTCCAATATTGACATGATTATTTGAAGCTTTATAATTGCCATGGCCACCCCACTCTGACCAGTAGGACCTACTTCGAATGAGTGTCCTATGATGTATGAAATAATGGAATTACTTTATTTGAGCACAATAAATTATTAGTACATGTACTAATTTAGGTATTTTCCTTGCAGGACATCAAACTGCCGGCATCAGACTGTTTTGACCTCAGTAATACACCTGCAAGTTTAACCCAGGGGGGGAGGTTACGGGGTGTCAAACCTACTGTTTGTGTTTTATTTACCTGTGTGCTTACTTTATTTTATTTACAATACAAATAACTTTATTTGTGTCTCCCAGAAAGGCTTTTCAATTTACATGGGTTAAGAACAAAGAAAGAAAATATTTCTAATACAAATAATGTCCTCAAAAATTATAAATATAAATGATATAATTGTTTTGTAGATTAAATACCATTGTGGACTGCGCTGGGATGTCCTCCTATCATGGCTTTCTTCCACACTCTCATGAGAAATTGTATCCAGACCTTAACAGGTATATTTAAACATCCAATGAAAGCATAAGGGGATCTCTGATCAATATCTAAAATTCTCCTGTGTGTTTGTTTGAATTGTGGAGGAGACTTAGGAATTTGATCACAAGTTCTTTATACTGTCTAGCAGGGGACTACTTCAATTATTACAGTGTGTAAATGAATAGAGTCGTTTTCATATGAAAAACCTACAGCACAGAGTGATACGGGTCACAGTACAGAATCGAAGACATTCTAATCAACTGATCACAGCGTGCAAAAAAATCATTGCTCAAACCAATCAGAATGCTTGGATACAGCACAATCACGGGATGGTACCAAACGGCACGAACCATACTGTAACTATTTCCCTCTCATATACGAAAACGACTCTACAAATGTATGTGCTGTCTTGTAGACTACGAATTAACTTACTGCCCTTTTCTTTGATGTTGCAGATCCTCCAAGACGCCATACCCCATGTCATGTTTCTCAACGGCTTTGTTTTCATTTGTTTATCATTTTGCTTGTTTTGAAGTTGGTGAGATTGGTTCTTCAATATTGTTCATTAATATAGAGAATTACAAAGGATTTTTAAGATAGGAGCTTTAACTCAATCAAAGTTTTATAGGACGTCGTTTTCTGTTTGTAGGCAATGATGCTCTAGTCTCTAGTGGTCTTGTGGGATGTCATTACTGAGAGTGATTGAATATTCTGGTGATGATGAGCATTTTGACAGTGAGTACAACTACAAATATATATAATATATATAATATATTGTTTTTGTAAAACTAGTTGTGTAATAATTTATTGTAATAATATCAATATTAATAAAGAGTTTAGTACAAAAAAACCTACAAAAGTGGCCTACACTGATCTCGGCAACCCTTTTTCCTTTCTCTTCACCTGCATGCATTGTAGGTATCTCCGGTGCATATCTGTTTATATTGTTCGCAACTGGTCGGAGGGTAAAATCAAATGCAACATAAAAAAACCTGCCTGTTGTTCATCAGCATCGTTGGGTGTGGCCCCACATCCAGGGCCGTCACCCCTGGACATTCAGGCACACTCGAGACTGAGGGTTAATTAAGAATACTATGGAGTGTGCAGCTAGATTTCGGCCAGCATCGAGTACATGTAATCTGACTTATAGTATGTATGTGTTTCATTGTAGTTTGTAACAAGAAGTGTTAGAATTAATGGACTGTGATAGGAAACACACGATACATCAGGATATCAGAGTGGATTGAAAGCTGTCATTGATCGTCTTGAGGTAACATATGAAGGGCTCCCTGCAAAGAATGGAGTAAATTGACTTGTGATCAAAAAATCACCCAAATTCTCCTTTGAAATTCAAAGAAACTCACAAGGAGAATTTAGATTTTGATCAGAGATCACTTTACCGTGGTTTCTTGCAGGAATCCCTTTCATATATTTGAATGTGGTTACTAGTAAGCACAATTCTCTGCTGTAGTGAAGGCCACCTACATCCCATCCCTCTGCTCGACAAGTTAATTACAGTGTGGACACTCGAAAGCGTGAACACTTCGAGTTTTTTTCGAAAAACTTTTTTTTCTTTCAAACTTTCAAATGGAGCATTGAGTTTAAATACACTTAGTGATCAAAATAAAATCATTTTTCTGATCAATTTGCTCAATCAATAATTTATCTTTGTGTGTAAGAAAAAACTACCTAAGTGTTCACGGTTAGAGTGTCCATACTGTAAATATTAGAATGTGAAGATATCCATATTTATCTGTAGACGATGCACCACCATCCACCCCTGGGAAACCAGTTTCGACTGAGGGAGGGAACTCGAACACTATATCCACAACACACAGATAAACATTGTGTCCTATATGGACAGTATACACATGTTCATGTACCACACCATGGGACAGCTATAGGTCTCTAAACACTGGGACCGAACACTATATAACACAAATGAACAGACAAACATTGTCTATATGGACCAGTATACACACCATGGACAGTTATTAGGTCTCTAAACACTGGGAACCGAACACTATATACACAATGAACAGACAAACATTGTCTATATGGACAGTATACACACCATGGACAGTTATAGGTCTCTAAACACTGGGGACCGAACCGAACACTATATACACAATGAACAGACAAACAATGTCTATATGACAGTATACACACCCATGGACTATATAGGTCTCTAAAACACTGGAACCGAACCACTATTATTAAACACAATGAACAGACAAAACATTGTCTATATGGACAGTATACACACATGGACCAGCTATAGGTCTCTAAATCACTGGGAACCGAACACTATATACACAATGAACAGACAAACATTGTCTATATGGACAGTATACACATGTTCATGTACACCATGGACAGCTATAGGTCTCTCAACACTGGGAACCGAACACTATATACACAATGAACAGACAAACATTGTCTATAATGGGGTTTTTTTTTCGAATGTGACAGTATACCATGTTCCATGTACACCATGGGACAGCTATAGTCGTCTAAACACTGGGAACCGAACACTATATACACAATGAACAGACACAAACATTGTCTAGATGGACAGTATACACACCATGGACAGCTATAGGTCTCTAAACACTGGGAAAAAAAAACCGAACAACACTATATACACAATGAACAGACAAACATTGTCTATATGGACATTTATGCACATGTTCATGTACACCATGGACAGCTATAGGTCTCTAAACACTGGGAACCGAACACTATATATACACAATGAACAGACAAACACTATCTAGCTGTGTACAGTACATCCTAGAAGTATGTTAACATGCCCGCGCACGGGGTTTTGCGTGGGCTCCGTTAACGGACCCCACGCATATGGACGGAGCCCGTCTTTGCTGTAAAATGGAGCCCGTCCGTACGTGTGGGCATTTCTTTTGTTATACAGTTATTGTTATTGAGCAATTGACCATGAATTTTGATTCACAAAGAAACAGCAGGCGATCCGTCCGTAAGCGTGGACCCCGGCCGTACGAGTGTGGATCGTATAAAAAACAAAAACTCATCCAGCGATTCAAGAATGTTTTGGCTCTTTTTTCGAAATCTGTTTTGTCTTACTTCACATTGATGATACTATTTTAACTGTTTGAGGAAAAGAAACGTTTTATCTACGAGAAGGAATTATATTCGAAATGTTTAAAGTTGTGAATGACTCGGAATGAATTCTCAGACCGGTTCAAACCGGTCACGATGTGTGAAATGAGACTAACGACGCCAACAGATGATTACGATCTCTTTTGCTTCTAGACTAGATGAAAAACTTATTTTACAAAAGCTTTTTTAACAGTCTATTTGAATGCTATACATTAAAGTGAGAGGTTTCCTTGAAGACCTAAAAGCATGACAGCTGATGTTGAAAAGCGTCGTGACAGCTCAGAGATCAAAATCATTTGTATGCATACTGTATTTGTTTGTCACTTTGCCGTTTTAGTGCTAGGAATGAAAAATAAGACCCTGTAAACTCTACATTTTCTACTTTTTCACTCTAAAAACCATAGGAACATTTAATTATGAATCGAAACTTTCTATCTATCTATGAATCTATCTATCGTTTAATATTGTGGTGCACTTCGAATGGCGTTTTGAAGCACGACTCGTCACGCGCACTTTGGGGAGACGTAAAACAACAATCGTGTTTCACACCATTTGAGAAACAAATAGCTTCACCTTGAAACCCAAATTACACTCGCATGGACTTATCAGACTGTCTTATGAAGGCTGAATAATAGACTTGATTTGAAGTTAGAATGTAAAAGCTCGTATTGAGTAAAGAAACTTCTGTCACATGGTTGTATTCGCTGTGTGTGGTCGGCGGGTCACACACACGATCGAGCGTTCAACTCAGCAGATCCAACCGAAAACAATGAATACTTGAGGTACATGTATTTCATCAGAGATTCAACCAGAAATATTTATTAATTTGTCAATCGTATCACGGTACATTGAAGTTTATAAATCACGATTGTCGGTGTAAACAACGAAACATTACCCTGAGTTGCGGATCACTGGTTCGTTCGAACTCATCATACAATCTTCGTGTTGAACTACATCACACCTTCTAAACCTCTAGGGAATTCGTAGAAAGTTAATGAGCAGTTGTTCTGCGTGGGGTTTATTGATCAGCACACGCGTATGGATGGAGCCCATCCACATGGACGGAGCCCGTCCGTACGGAGTCGTCCATGTGGACGGGCCCACGCGCAACACACACATGTTATGTTAACATACTTCTAGGGCTGTACTGTACGTCGACAGTATACACATGTTCCATGTACACCATGGACAGCTATAGGTCTCTAAACACTGGGAACCGAAAAACGGCACAAATGTTAAAATCATTACCTTTAATATTTTTATCTTTAGCATGAAGTGAAGATCTGCATACAGTATCATGGTGGAATCCTCACCCCAGAACCTAGCACAGCCCTCTGGTAACCAAGACAGACCCTGTATACTATGGAAACCAATGAAAGTTCACCCTCACCCTCTCAGGACTACTACTAACAACCATCCCCATGGAAACAGAGCAGGCAGGACCTAGTGGTATTGAAGTGGATGCAAGTAAAATGGAAGTGGAAGAAAGTGGAGCATCGTCTCGTATAAGAGCCCCACCTCACTGCAGGTGGAACTCAGCAAAGAGAATGCTACCCCACAACGAGCAGCATTGATCAAAGCATTGTTGAGCTTCTTGAAAAAAAAGCTATTCCTGACCCTGCTTTCTCTGAAAAACCACACCAACCCATAAGAACTAGTAAGTAATACTTCTAAAGTGTAAATGACATGTACAGTGTAAATACATGTACAAGTGTAATACATGTACAGTGTAATACATGTACAGTGTAATACCCATGTACAGTGTAATACATGTACAGTGTAATACATGTTTACAAGTGTAATACATGTACAGTGTAATACATGTACAGTGTAATACATGTACAGTGTAATACATGGGTACAAGTGTATACCTGTTAAAGTTGTAATACATGTACAGTTGTAATACATGTTTACAGTATAATACATGTACAGTGTAATACATGTACAGTGTAATACATGTACAGTGTAATACTTTGTACAGTGGTAATACCTTGTACAGTGTAATACATGTAAGTGTAATACATGTACAGTGTAATACAGTGTACAGTGTAACATACATGTACAGTGTAATACATGTACAGTTTTGTAAGACATAGTACAGTGTAATACATGTACAGTGTAATACTTGTACAGTGTAATTACATGTACAGTGTTAATACATGTACAAGTGTAATAACATGTACAGTTGTTAATAACATGTACAGTGTAATACATGTACAGTGTAAATACCATGTACAGTGTAATACATGTAACAGTGTAATACATGTACAGTGTAATACATGTACAGTGTAATACATGTACAGATGTAAAATACATGTACAGTGTAATACAATAGGACGGCAAGAGGACAACGCGCGGTGAAAGGCTACCATGACAGCATATCTTCTATCCACTTTAAGTTTTTGTTTTATTATCCAGCAATGGCTTTCAACCCATCATATCGAAAAATACGTCATGCTTATACTTTCATTGTCACCGTCTCCAACCCCCCACAACCACAACAAAAACAGTCCCTCCTTGTATAAGGGCACCCTAATGTCTCTGATGGTGTTGTGGATGATGATGACAGCTCCAGACTCGATATTATCCACTTTATTCCAGTAGCCTTCCCTCACTTCGAACTCATACTGATAATGTAATGTTTGCAATGACAAGAGATTACGAGATATACTCCACATACAATTGTTTCCCTATTTTTATTTCTCACAATTTATCTTTGCAACCTTTCTATCCGTAATGAGATGGTTCATTACCAACAACTCCTCAAGTAACATTATTTTAGTAATGGTTGAATATTATGGCCCACAACGTGGCCCCCCCCCTCTTTATTGGAGGTAAGTACATGAACATTACTGACAAGAGAAAAACTATTTTCACTCTTTGGTTGATGTAATATATTCCATAATTTAACACAATGCAGATTAGAAACGACAACCATAGACTGTGAAAAAAAAAACTCATCCAATCCACCTTTGTGTGCTGTCAAGTCTTGTGCAGTAAAATACACAAAAATTGTGGCCCCTTTTCCCCTCATCCCTCCACTATGGGGCTGCCATTGTTGGTTAGGTTGCCTACGTTACCTCCATGCATTTTGGTGGCTGTTCTATTGTGCCAATTGTGTTACCTACCCTCCA